>ML817460.1:35813-46234 GCA_009831015.1 Picea engelmannii | reverse complement strand
TGTTGACAACAATCTCTACATTAAGTCTGAAGGTGATAATTTACTAGTTGTTTTGGTTTATGTAGATGATATTATTTTTGGTTGTACTAATGAATTCTTTGTCCAGTGGTTTGCTAACTCTATGCAAACAGAGTTTGAGATGTCCATGATAGGAGAATTGTCATACTTTATGGGTTTACAAGTAAATCAGAATTCTGCAGGAATATTTATCTCTCAAGAAAAATATTTGAAAGAGATGTTGAAGAAATTTCAGATGGACTCCTCTCTTGTTAGTACACATATGGTGGTTGGTTGCAAGCTCAGTAAAGATGATATTTTACCTGATGTTGATCAAAGGACATATCGCTCGATGATAGGCAGTCTTTTGTACATCACAGCGTCCCGTCCTAATATAATGCAAGATGTTGGAATGGTAGATCGTTATCAGTCTGCTCCTAAACAAAGTCATTTGGTAGCTGTAACAAGGATATTCAAATACTTGAAGGGAACAATGACTTATGGTCTATGGTATCCCAGAAATAAGAATTTTCAGTTAATTGATTATTCAGATGTAGATTGGGCAAATTGTGTGGATGAGAGAAAGAGCACCAGTGGAGGTGCATTCTTCCAGGGTGACTCGTTGGTAGAATGGATTAGTAAGAAATGGGGTTCTATTTCCTTATCAACTACAGAGGCAGAGTACATTGGTGTTGCTACTTGCTGCACTCGGATTTTATGGATGATTCAAACTCTTGCAGATTTGAAGGTAAATTATATTGATCTGAATACAATTCACTGTGATAACACTAGTGCCGTTAGTGTCTCCAAGAATCTCGTTCTTCATTCCAAGACTAAGCATATCCCAATAAAATGCCATTTTCTCAGAGAACAAGTTACAAACAGAGTTGTTCAGCTGAATTATATTCCTTCCACAGAATAGATAGTTGATATCTTTACTAAACCGTTAGCAGCAACCCCTTTTGAATATATTCATCAAAAGTTGAGGGTTATAACTTCCTAACTTCCTTTGTCTAATCTGTTCACCTGGTCAGGGGGAGTACTTATTGAATATTTGTTGTATTTATAAGTTGCTCATAGTTGACAGGGGGAGTATGTACTGTAACAACTCAGGGGGAGCGTGTTTCTTCTTTGACATTGATGTCAAAGGGGGAGAAGTGTGGTAATTTCAAGGATGCTACAGAATTTAAAGGATGCTACAATAGTATAGTTGGATGATCTTCAAGGGGTTGCCATCAATGCCAAAGGGGAGATTGTTGGCATGGTTTTAGACAGAGGCAGAGTGAGCGTGTTTGTCATTGATGGCGAGATCAACACAATCAACAGTGCAACGATGATGGCATGGTAAGATCAAAAATGAAGAGAAACAATGATCGTTGGATCACCCATTCAGAGTTCCCAGTGACCGTCAGATCTGAATACAGACAGGAGGAACGTGCAAAAGAGGAGAACAAATCTCAGACGTCGGATCTGAACGCGAGGACCGACCATCGTTGGATCTAGAAGGAGCACAATCTTTAAGTGCAAGGAGAAGTGGGTTTACAAAGTCCCGAAAACAGGGGGACCATCCATTATCAAAGAAGACACGTGGCAAAAGATCAGAGCACGACAAAGGCTTTGTTTCGAGGTTTCGCAGATCGGGAAATCCAAAGGAAGGAGGTGCTCTAACCCCTCGAACTCGCGATAAGCATTCCTGACCGTTGGATGCAAACTACACGTGGCGAGAGGTCAGATTTTCACAGACTAGAAAGTCAAAGGAACGAGGAGCTCTATCCTTTGAAATTGTGAAACGCGAAACCGCAGTTCAATCTGATTTGTTGATCAAGGGAGAGCGTGGACCATTGATCTGGCTCCATTTCGGAGTTTCAGATACCGAGAGTTGGAGGAGTCAAGGAAGCAACCCACGACAAAAATGTCGATATGTGAAATCGCGAAACACTCTCGTGCTTGGCCCCTGGTCATAACTTATGGTCACATTGATGAAGGCTTAAGGGAAGGAGCTAATTTCTAAGCTCCATTTCGGGGATCTCAACTTGGAGTGTTGAGACCCTTCATCACAGAAATGCCGAAATGCGAAATTGTGAAACGCCTTTCGGCATAGGCTGTGGTCACCACCAGTGGTCATGTGAGGGGAAGGAGCTAGCATAGCTAGGCTCCATTTCGGGTACCGGGAGTCAAGGAGTCAAGGAGACTCACAGCAGAATCCTTGAATCGCGAATCGTGAAAGATCTTTATGGATAAGCACTTGGTCATCACCGTGGGCACATGAAGGAAGGAGCTTGCAAGCTACAAGGCTCCATTTTGTGATCAGGAGTTGGAAGAGTCAGAGTGACTCGCAACAAAATTCACGAAATGTGAAATTGCATACCGCCTGTTGGTGTAGCCGGTGGTCATCGTCGATGGTCACAAAAAGGGAAGGTACTAATTGGTAAGCTCTATTTTTCGGAGATCGCGACATGGAAAGTCGAGAAGCCTCACCACAAGATATCCAAAATGCGAAATGTGAAATCACTTTTTGATTAGCCCGTGGGCACATGGGATAAACGCGAGACCATGCGGATTTAATCCAATGGTGTTGGTTATTTGGAATATGATCGAAGGGCTACTGTTTCTCTTTGTGATTAATTGTTCAGTTATGATTCAGTTAGCTGAACTGAATGATGGTTTTTGGACGGTTGGCGATTCAGTAGCTGAGGCGTTATTGCCCTAGGAGATTCGAGGTCTAACAGAAGACGTTGGAGTGCAAAAAAAAAGAGACATGCAGTGAATGTGTGGTGTGAGTTGTTCTGACTGGAAAAAAATGAAGTAAACTGGGAGAAAAGAAAACCGCAGAATGCACAGTGTGAGATTAAACTCAGAAATGATAAACAGAAGATAAACAGAGCAGAAGTATAATGAAGCAGAGAATAATTGCAGAATAGAGGAGAAGTGGTAAGAATTGATATATCTGTACTGATTGTTATTCATTCATTTATTTATTACCAGGGAGGTTGGGTGGTGCTAGGGAGGATTGTGGTCCTCTGATATTCAAGTTGGTGCTTGAATATTGGAAGTTGTAGCTTCCATCTAGTTGTGGCTAGAAAAATAGGGTGGCGGGGTGGTGCTCGGGAAAACACAAAGTTTTTTGTATGCAAGTTGGTGCTTCTATAAGTGGAAGTAGGTTCTTCCATCCAGTTGGTGCTGGAACAATCAGGGAGTTGGTGCTCTCTTCTAGTGGGTGCTAGAGAAAACAGAGGTTGGTGCTCTCAAACAAGTTGGAGCTTGTAAAACAGAGGTAGTAGCCTCACATTGAGTTGGTGCTCAATTATAGATGATGTACAGAACTTAAAAGACTGCCTATCATTTCGAAGAAGAAGAGGTTTTCTCCATTTATGGATTTCCTCGTGAAAATCTGTCTCTGTGTATATCTTATGTGTGACTGATGCTCATTATTTATGTTGTCCATATGTTGTATAATATTGATGGTCACTTTGAGAAAGATTAAAAATGGTTTAATAGACTTATTATTGTTTAAGCATGGTGACAACCGATTCACCACCCCCTCGCAATTGTCTCGGTAATTTCAACAATTTCAAGTTTTGTTGACCAAGGGACACACTTGTGAAAGCAAGACATAGTCTCACCACATGGATGGATTTGGTCCTTTTCAATTTTAAGCATTGTCAATTCTAGAACATTGAGAGTCAAAGTCAGGGAATCCTAATTAGGGGCCCGTTGTAAACTTTACTCTCTTTATGTTAAAAGAGCGAGCTATTTGTTGGATCAATCTCTTGTTTATTGGTTGCCGGTATAAAATGTTGATTAGATTATTCTTAATTGAGATACTACTATGCATAAGTAATTCCATCTAAACTCAGTCAAGGGAGTCTTGAGCCTCTTCCCTTTTATAGGTATCCTTCTCTGATAGATGCAGCTTTAAGAACCCAAAAGCTACAGTGATGAAAAGGGGATATCCCCTCTTTTTTTGAATACGTACCCTTTGCTTTAGCCAATTGATGTTCTCCAACTTATTCTTTTTACATCAAGTGGCAATCACACATTACATGATAAAAGGTGTGACTATCGTCAAGAGGACCTTTATAACAACATGGTAGCCTTACTTGTTTGGTTAACCAAAAAAAAATTCATGAACTTGCAAGGTTAACATGTCAAGCCTTTTGCCAATCTACCCAACACCTCATAAACTATCTTTTTAGTCATAACTAAGTAACAATCAACTATCTTCATACTTATTTGAAAACAAATTTATAGTGGTCAAATTTCACTTCCCAACCCCTAGGGGTTGGTAAATCATGATCATTATCCATAGTTTGACTTGTTAGGTACCAACCTTGTTGCTAGAACTTGATGTGGTCAATTAACACAAGTGGATAGATACCTACACAACAAAACAAAGGGTTGTCCTAAATTTACAATACTCAAAAATTTAATTTCCAACAACAAATTTGCCCATAAAGATTGCATTTTATGATTATTTTTTTGTCTCTTGCTTGCATTTTATTGTGGTTGTAACCTTTTAGTTGGTTGTTTTTTTATTTCCAAATTTAATTATTTTCACTCAATCTTCTTTTACATTGATTGGTTCACTTTCTAGACAATTTTAGACTAATTTTCTAGCTCATCTAAGTGTGAACAACTTGGTTTTCACCTCTTTTAGTTGGTTGTCTATAATTTTCAGCCACCTCAAATAACATGGCTATAGGTTGTAAATGCTTATTTGATTCATTTTCCATGCACATTTGCATAAATAATTCGGTCAGAAAGTTGTTTTAGACCTCGATGGACCCTGGGAACTAGTTTAAATCAATTTTCCTAGCCTCTAAGGGTGTTAACAACTTGTTGTCATCTCTTATTAGTTTTCTTCTTAAAAAATTAACGAGCTTGTCATCCACATTCCTTACACATATTCACCATTTCTCGGTCTTTTTGGCCCTTTAGACCGAGGGAGGATAGTACCCAATCTAGGTGGTTTGAAGAGGGCTTGTATGCAAGTCCCCTACCTCTCTTTCTACCCCTTTCACCACCTCAAACATAGTATCATATAAGGTGTGGGTAGGTGGGTAGCCTCTAACTTGTGCTAAGCTACCAAGAGGCTTGTAACTGTCTCGACTACCAATTAGGTGGAATTTGTTCCCCATTGATGTGTGTTACTTATAACAATTGATTATGCTACGAATGTGAAGTTGTTCACAACTTTGTGTTATTATGTGTATATTCTCACCCAAAAGCATAGTTTCCCTGCACTGCTACTTAAAAATGTCTAGAACTCTCTGTTATATGTCCAATTTACTTTCTCACACACCTGCCAACATTTGCCATCAATCTTTGGACCCTTACTAATCAATGATGGATCTAAATTAATGTGTTGGATGGATGTCTACCTACATCAACATAGTTCATTTAAATATTAATTGCTTGAGTAAAGTTTTTGTGGTTAATTGAAGTTTTACTTCCATTTTTTAATCTTAAATGAGGTTTTTGAGCCATGGTTCAAGCAATTGGGAGGGGATAATTAAATAGACCTAAAGATATATGTATGTAATGTATAAAAGGTTAGCTTTTTGTTAATGCCTACTTTCATATGTTACATGCATTTTCATATTTCTAGCATCCATGCATTTGCTAAATAATTATCTTATTAAATGTCACAATTCATTTGCTTTGGGTAGCATATTATCTCTCATCCTTACCAGGTTGAACATGGTTGTATGATGTTGCTTGGGAATTATACTATACCTTTTGAGCATTAGCCTTTATTATTTATGTGCATGCTTTGCCATATATTTGTTTGATAGGCATTATACTATATCTTATGTTGTTCATACACTTACCATTCCTTTCTAAAATTATGGCCATATTCCTTGTCGTGTAATAGGGTAATTTAAGATATTATTATACATAGGGATTATTTTTTATTAGTCGTACATCTACACGTTGGCCTTGTTGCAATTGGTAATTGGTTGATCTGAAATGGATCCGAACTAATGAATGGGCGTAAGACTCGGTGCCTACAAAGCAATTCGGAAAATGGAGAATACTTAATGAACATTGTAAAACCAAGTAAATGTAAAGATGAATGAGACAAAAGTGAGAGAAAGTAAAAACAATTAAATGAAAAGAAAATGAATAGGAGAGAAGGTTGAGGAATGGGAAGTGAAGGGGCATGGTCGTTGGCTTTCCTCCTACCCCCTAGCTCTCCCTACTTCCTCCTTTAATCTCATTCTCAATGGGTCTTTTGGCGAAGGAGAGGAGGAGGCACAAAGAGCATCAACTACATTGTAACCAAATATTACCTTAATGAAAAGATTGAGCCCCATTCAAAGCTAGTTTTCCCATTTGGGTTTCCAGTGTAAAAATTATGAGTTATGTTGAGCTATGAGTTTGTTGTTTGCTTCGTTTCTAAAATGAGATATGGATTCTCATGTGTTTAAGTTATTTTTTGTAATTGGATTCTAATGGAAATGATGAACCACAACAGTTTTGGAATGTCCATCATCCATTTTTCATCGAATTCTATGATCGATGGCTATTAAAATTTGTTTGTTGCAAATATGGGGGAAGTTGCCAAATTCATTTTGAGGGTTGTTGGAGAATTTATGTCTCCTACATATTGACATTGCTCTCTTTGAGCTTGGATTCATTATTGGGTGAATCTCTACACAAGTGGGACATTTTCCCACTTGTTTGGGTCGATTCCCACTTGCCTAGGCGACTCTATACATAGTTGAGTCGATTTCTCATTGCATGGGCCATTCTATGCTCGATTGAGCCAATTTCTCATTATTCAAACTGTTGCTTGCTCCCTAGTTTAACAATCAATTATTTAAGTTGATTTTGTATCTCAAAGGTCAAATTGTTCATTGTATAGCTTAGTCTCAACTTACCTAGTCGATTTGAACACCATTGGATAAAATTCTAATTGCTAGGGCATCTGGTTTTTTTTTCCATGGGTTGCACCCAGTCATACAGTGGTCATACAGACCATGCACAGTAATCTCTCTCTCCCTAAACAACTAAATTAGTTAGTGGTTAACTTAATTACTTTGTTGGTGGATTCTTTACTTGGTCAACTCATTATGTGTTCGATTCAACTTCCAATTGGTCGAATCACTCTCATTTATGATCGACTTGACTCATGCATGATCAACTTTAATCACTGGTTGATTCCTCTCATTGATAGTCAACTTACCTCATAGTTGGGTGACTCCACTCATCCTGGTCGACTTCCTTTTGCTTGGACAAGCCATAATTTTGTTGGGTGTTTTTAAATGTTGCTCAATGTTTTTAGATGTTGCTAGGTGGATTCTTACATGCTTGAGCATTTCTATATATTTTCAGACGGATTTCTCCTTGCTGGGGTCGTACCCCTCTCCCTTGAGCAATATCTTTACCTGTTGGGGTGAATTTGAGACCACCCTTGACTATCCAAAAGGCCATAGGCACTAGAAAAGGTTGTGATACATGTAGGAAATTGGAAGAGCATTATATTATGGCAATTAAGTATCATGGAATGAAGAAAAGGTAGACCGTGATCATGTTCGTTCATCTTTGTGAGTGATTTCATCAAACTGATTATCAAGGAAGAGATTAGTCACATTATAATAGGGAATGTAATGAAACTCAGAGTTGCAAATAAAGGCTTGGAAGTAGGAACCCGTTGATACTTGTAAATTAAGTGCTAGACTCTTGCCTTGGAGGACACTTGCAACAACGAACATGGACTTAATAACCGATTTATGAGCAGATTTACATGTCATTGAACAAAAATCTATTATGCAAGGTTCTCAGTGATAGATTTAGATATCCATCATTGGTTGGTGCATTACGAACAAAGAATTTCCATTGCATTGTTCGTTGTGTCTTGTGTGCAGGTTACACAAAGAAAGGAGATGGATAATCCTTCCAGAGCAAAGGCTACATCGAGAATTGATAGCTCACATAGCATTTATATATGGTCACTAGTTGTAGAATATTTGCAAAGCATTAATCTTTATTGATTGGATTGAAATTGTGTCGCCAGTTGGTAGTTATGTGCAAGTCACAACCAGGAGAAGGATTTGCAGCTAGGGGAAGAAGAGAGATCATTATGTAGTGTAAGGGAACAAAGACCTAGTGGACTTTGTGCAAACATATATCTTCGTATAAGACTGAGACAAAGACAATAAATTGAATTATGCATAGTATCTGTGTTGGTGAAGTGAGTGGGATATAAGTCTGTCATTTACAGAGCAAATGGTATCAGAGTAGTTGCATCCTTGTTGTGACTACTACCAGGACTTTGAATAAAACTTTACAGACCTTGGGATGGGTAAAGTAAGCAAAGACAAGTTGAAAGACTTAAGGGCCATCAATGCTCAACTTCAAGAAGAGAATGAGCACTTGAAATAGAAGGTCCAGATGTTCAATCAAAGAATGACAGAGATGGAGAAGCACCTGAGACCTCTACTAAATTGTTGTTATTTCTCAAGAAGAAGTTTGAAGCATCTCAATATGTTGAACCATTTCAGTGTGTTGAAATGACGATTAGTGAAGTTAATTTTAAGGTTGGTTTGGTCAAAAAATAAAAGAGTGGTTAATTAGATTGCAATGATAATATCCAGCTCGAATAATGCATGCTACAACACTATGAACACTAAAAGGTTCAACCAAAATAAAGTTGAGACATAATTGTCTAAGTAAGGGAAGCAATTGTGAGGTGGCAGCACTAATATGATACATTAGATAGAAATGCAAAATGACTAAGTGGGACTTGGTTGGAAGGTGTTTAGATAAAGGGACCATGATGCACATAAGATCAAAGGGATAACACACAAGCTACACTAATCCAAAGGGATTTATGGACAACCATATATATAGCACAAGAAGCTATAATAAAGATGCACTCGTATGCATAATAGGAGTGAATGCTTGGTGTTGATGATGGATTATCTATCAATGAAATGGAAGATAGCATAGCTGAGGGGTTGATGTTGTTGTTGCGTATGATAATAAGGCATATGAAGAAAATGCGAGACTATTAAAATGCTAAATAAGAGGTTGATGAAGGGAGCTTGTGAGCTTTTACAAGATACCAACTAATCAAGTAACATCAAATAAATTGATGACATCCATGCGGGTATGAATTTGATGTTCTTATGTTGCATAAATGACAAAGGGAATTTAGGTAAGAATTCCCTTGGTCAAAATTTAATATCTGAAGCAATACTAGTATGTAAAGTGGATTCATTCATGGGAATGAAACTCCACTTGGTATGGTAAAGGTTTAAAGCCTGGGACATATATAAAAGTTGTTTAAATTTTTAAATGCATGCATATGAAAAAATGGCATGTCATGTTCTGATGGTTATGAGCTAATAACCAAAGAAAGTAAGGAGATATAATCCTGTTATAGAAATGGATTCCAACAAAGCTAGCCATGTGTGAGGCCATGATGTGATTGGATATGGAAAGGCTATATCACTACACAAGTATCCAATGGTCTTCCCACTTATAATCAATGTTTTGGACTGCAACCTCTTTGCCAACACTGAAGAGCACTAAAGGATTATATTCTTGGTGTTGTGTTTGGGTTGAAGGGGAAGGTATCCAAATTGTTGAACAAGTGATATGGAGGCGTATGAATGATGTGTTGAGGCATTAGCTAGACCTTCCAATTCACCATGGTGGAATGTATGAACTAGAAAAATGGTAATTTGAAATCAATGCATGGATGCATTGAATAGATGTGTATGTGTAAAATTATGAAAGTGTGCAAGTACTGGACCTACACACATGCATGTTGATATATTTATGCTTAAAGGCACTATTGAATGCATTTGGGTGAATGCATGCATATGTTATATTGCATTGAAATGATTATGTTAACAGTTGGAATGATGTTGTTAATTCATGAAGGTGAGAGCATTGCAGAAGCTATTAGATTTTGCAACAAAAGAGTTGTAGGATACTTGATCTATTATAATAGCATGAAACAAAAATATTGCAGAAAATAATAGTGGAACAACAAAATAGATGAAACCACAACACCAAATAATACCTTTATTGATAGGAAACAATGTTCACTTACCTCTTCGAGAGGGAAACCTCCAACAGAGTAGAGCTCCATTACAATAATTCTCGAGGAAAGACTTCTCATACCCTATACTCCTATTTGTACTAAATCTATCTATCCAAAAGAACAATCTAGAGGAAGATCCTTCTAGAAGCTGAAGCTTCTATTAGGTCTTCTTACATTTGACTTATTCTTCCTTATTGCTAGGCCTTATTAATATTGGCCTTTATTACATGGAAAGATATTATTCTACATATGTGAGGGGTTAGGGAGGTTAGGTCCCTAACATGTCCTCCCCCTTAAAAACAACCTTGTCCTCAAGGCTTGAGATGAGTAAATTGTTGCAGAATGGTAGTTGGTTCCCAAGTGGCAT
>ML817460.1:21621-35064 GCA_009831015.1 Picea engelmannii | reverse complement strand
AAACTGGAGAATTGGCCTGCAATTGTTGGATCAGATGTGAAATTTTGGGCTCTTATAGCTACTCCTGGCGAATAGCTTGGAGCTAATCTGGTAAAATGGAAGAGAGGGAAAAAAGGGACCCTTCATCTTCATATTTTCTTGAAAGTGCATCAACAACCACATTGTCTTTGCCTTTCTTGTAAATGATCTCATAATCATATCCAAGGAGCTTAGTCACCCATTTTTGTTGCTCTAGGGAGGAAGGGTGTCGTTCTAGAAAATACTTGAGGCTTTGATGATCTATCTTAATTTGGAAGCATTTCCCAAATAGATAAGGGCGCTAGAGATCCACCGCATGCAAAATAACCAACATTTCCTTTTCATAGATTGATTGGCCCAAATGTCGCTCTAAGAGTTGTTTGTTGGTAAAGGCCAAAGGACGACCATCTTGTATAAGGACTGCTCCAATTCCTCTCCTGGAAGCATCACATTCCAGGACAAAGGTCTTTGTGAAATCAGGAAGGGCCGGGATTTGAGTGGTGCAAATGGTCGCCTTCAAGGCTTGAAAGGCCTTATCAACTGCAGGAGTCCAATTGAAAGAATTATTTTTAAGGAGAGCAGTGAGAGGTGCCACAATATTTCCATAATTCTTAACAAACTTGTGATAATAGCCTGTTAAACCTAGAAATCCATAGAAGATTTTGAGAGTCTTTGGGCGAGGCCAATCCTACATAGCTTCAATCTTCTTAAGATCCACCCTTACACCTGCCTTGCCAACAATAAGACCCAAGTACTCGACTTCCAAGGCTCCAAAAGTACATTTAGATTGTTTGAGGAAAAGTTGGCACTAAGAGAGGAGATGTAGAACTCGATCCACATGAGCAAGATGGGTTGTCCAGGTTTTACTATAGATGACGATATCATCAAAGAAAACTAAGACAAAATGACGAAGAAAAGGACAAAAGACATGATTCATGAGGCTTTGGAAAGTGGAGGGATCATTACACAAGCCAAAGGGCGTGAACAAAAACTCATAGTGGCCCTCATGAGTTCAAAATGCAGTCTTAGGAATGTATGCCTCGTTCATACGTATCTGGTGGTAGCTAGAATGAAGATCAAGTTTAGTAAAGAACTGGGCACCACTCAATTCATCCAAGAGGTCACCAATGACAGGAATGGGAAATTTGTCTTTGATGGTGAGTTTGTTGAGGGTGTGAAAGTCAGGACGCATGCACCAAGAGCCTTATTTCTTAAGGACCATGACCATAGGAGAAGAGAAGGGACTCGTACTAGGACGGATAACACCTGTAGTGAGCAATTTTTGAACAATTTTCTCAATTTCATTTTTTTTGGGAAAAGGGATGATGATAGGGACGAACATTGGGAGGAAGGTTGTCGGGTACAAGGGGAATGGAATGATCATGAACACCACGGAAAGGAAGAAGTCCCTAGGGAGTGGAAAAAACAACTTGATGTTTAGAGAGGATGGATTGGAGGTCCTGCGACACATATAGTGTCTTAGTGGTGTGAATGGCATGGAGTTGTGCAATAATGCCAAAATGACCTTTTTTGAGGAGCTTTTCCATGCGATGGGAACTGATGATCTCCAAGGAACCAATGGTGATGCCTTGGAACTTATATTGTTGGACCTCCTTGTTGAATTGCATGGTTAATTCCTTAAAATTCATGAGAATGGGACCCAAAGTCCTTAGGCATACGACACCCAACACAATGTCACAACTGCCCATGTTGATAACAAACATATGAGATTTCATGTGGTACTGACCAATTTAGAGACACATTTTCACAACGCTCCCCACATTTCATGGACCCACCATTGACAATCACGATTTGAAAATTATTGACTGCACGGATATAACAATTAGTTTCTTGGGCAATATGACGATGAATGAAATTATGGGTGTTTCCACTGTCAACAAGGATGATGCCCTTCTAATGCTTAATGTAACCAATTAGCTTGAGGGTTTGGGGAGCAGAGAATCCAGTGAGAGCATTTAGGGAAATGACCAGTTCAACTTCAGGAGGGTCGAAGGGTGGGGTCATGTCAGTGGGTTTAGGTGACTCGGCCACATGGTGGCCTCAACATTGTCTTTCGAAACATCCTCGAAGATGGCCATAAAAATATTTTGTTCCTTACACTTGTGCCCGGGAAAATAGTTTTCATCACAAATATAACAAAGGCCTTTGAGTTGGTGTTTATCCATTTCTTCCCTGGTCAATTTCTGGATCTTTAATGGAGTGGAAGGAGGAGCAGGAGTGATTGGTTTAGGGTGAGGAATAAAGGAGGGTTTTATGGTTTGAGAAGAGACAACATGTTGTGCTTCCTTAGCTCTTTTAGTAGATTCCACCCAAATTTAAGGCCAAACCATGAGGACATGGGCATCATGAATCTCATCCTTAAGGCCACTAATAAAACATTCTCAGAAAAAAGCATCAGACATGCCCTCTGTACGGAAAGCCAATCACTCAAAAGCAACTATAAAGTCTTCCATTGTGCCAAATTGTGTCCAAGACACATACCCTTGGCAGGCATTTTTTCTCCATTGCCACTATTGCCAACGTTCTTGATCTAAATGGTGTTTTATATGGAGAACACTATACCGGAGTTTGGCCAACTCATCTGTAATTCCATACAAAGAGAAATAATGTTCCATTTGAGTTACCTAACCAGTGGGATCTGAGCCATCAAATTTGTTCACATCCACATGTGGAAGGTGTAGGTCAGGATGAAAGTGATGGGGCTGAAAAGTTTGGGAATTAGAGGAAGTTTCACATTCAGAGTGCAAAGGTGGGTCAGAGGAGGAAAGATCTGCAGGGATATTCAGCTTGGTGCAGATCGTATTAATGAAGGATGCAAGCTGGGTAGCAAGGTCTTGTTTGATGGTTTCCATTTTTGCATCTATGGAGGAATGCATGTTTTTATTGATGGTGGCAATATTGGCACTGAGTTGCCTCACTTCCTATTGGGTCTCTATGAAATTAGAGGACAAGGAATTAAAGCGGGCTTCCAAGTCTTGGCTACGGGTGTGGGCCATGATGAAGAGGGAAAACGAAAAGGGACGGGTGGGACCACATAGAAAATGGGTTATGGGTGAATGGTATCACGACGATCAGGGCGACAAGGGGAATCGAATGGGTTAAGGCCCAAATAAGGGTGTTAGAAGGGGGTTGGGTCCACGGGAAAAAAATAATTTGTTGAAAAATGATAGGTACGACTGCAATAAGGGCGAAGAGAGGAATCCAATGGGATAGGGCTCAAATAATGGTGCCAACAGGGCCCATGCTTTTTTTTAAAGTCTTGCGGAGTTATACTCCGATCTAAAGAATACTGCGGTGTTGAAATGCCAAAATGCTTAACAGAAAGAAATGTGTAGTAATTTCGCAACCTGAATGCAGGAGACACAATTGTGCGGTAAAAAATCTTGTTTGTTATGCTTTTGTTTCCGTCCTAAGGGTTAGGGTATGCAGGGTGTCTACAGACAAGGGTTTTCCTTATGTTATAGCTCTCTGATATACGTGTAGGTTCCAATAGTAGTACTCGGTCCAATATCTCAGGGCACCAACTAAGGAGGCTAGATCGTGCCCTCGGTCGTACTACCCAACTACCTAGGTACTAGAGAGTATCTTCCCGAGTGTTGTTCTCAGTGGCACTACAACAGTCAGGCGACCGATCAGTTTATCTATGGATGGCTTCAGGAGATCTAGGCCAATCTGTATATAGGTGTTGTCTGATGCGCTACCACTCGAAGGGGTACCAACAGGGGTTACAAGGGTGGCCAACAAATGTGCACTTAAGTACCAATTGTATTTCATGTGCGTGTTACTCCTCGACCTCATGTTTATGCGTGTAATGACATATATCTGTAGCTTTAAGATGCCAGAATAGTCTCTACCCTAAAAAAAAATAACCCACAATTTTCTACCAAGGAAAGTGCTTTGATACCACTTGTAAGGTACCTGATCTATTATAATAGCATGAAACATAAATATTGCGTAAAATAATAGCGGAACAACACAATGGATGAAACCACAACACCAAGTAATACCTTTATTGATAGGAAACGATGTTCACTTGCCTCTTCGAGGGGGCAACCTCCAGCAGAGCAAAGCTCTATTACAATAGTTCTCCAAGCAAGACTTCTCATACCCTCTACTCTTATTTATACTAAATCTATCTATCCAAAAGAACAATCTAGAGGAAGATCTTTCTAGAAGCAAAAGCTTCTATTAGGTCTTCTTACATTTGACTTATTCTTCCTTATTGCTAGGCCTTATTAATATTGGCCTTTATTACATGGAAATATATTATTATACCTACGTGAGGGGTTAGGGAGGTTAGGTCCCTAACAAGAGTTGCATGTTAAAGTAGTTGTGTGAGGATGGACTACGTGAAAACTCTGTCATGGGAACATAGCTATAAAAAAATGACAGCTGAAAGAAGAAAATCTCGGGAAGAAGGCCATTGTGACGACATTGGACCCTATGATTGCCATGAATTGTTGAGTAATGGATACCAGTGGATGCATGGTAGTAAGTTGGTGCTCTCCTTGCACATGGAAACCTTGGCAAATGATGGATTGCCTAAGGGACTGTGTAGCGACGAAGGGGATGCCTGAGCCTAGAGGGTGATTATGGCAAGTAAGAGGCAACTTAAGAATGCATGTGGTTGGAATCACGAGGGTGTGTCAAAGGATGAATTCTTGCTTGTGACATCTTTGTGAAGCACAGGAACAACCATACATATAAGTATTGGTTTATGATTACAAACTTACTTTTGAATAAATAATTACATTTTGGAATTGAGAACTCTCGTGGATAATATAATTATTGCATGATAATGACTATAACATGTATGTTCTCTTGATGGCTATTATAGGGACAACTAAAAAACAAAGAACACTAAGAGATGGTGTATTCCAAAGGCAAAAGGAATGCAATACCAACTACAACCAGAAGAAAGAAGAGCTCAAGAGAAGAGAAGAGTAAAGTCCAATGGACTTGTTACGGCCGGTGAACCAAGATGTTTTGAGCTGGAGTGCCTATGTGATATTAGGCCGGAGAGCCTATATGCTAAAAAGTGAGTAAACCTAGCATTGTACATTGTAAACATACTCATATACTTAATAAAGTACATCACCACTGTAAACCAAGTTAGACAAAATAGTATGGGGGGATAAGATTCCATGAGAGGGAAATGGGGCTAAGGGATTAAGGAAAAGGGATAAGCCAAGGAATATTATATAATATTCCTTGGTCCTAAGTCATTATTCATACAATTTTGTCCTAAGTTCCTAAGGAGTGGGACAAGTTCCCAAGTGGCGGGGAGAGTGGTTCTTTGAGTGTCGCTTGTTTAAAGGTTGACATGCATACATAAAGTTGGGGCTTGGTGAGGAATCCATCATTCATTCTACCATTCTGACCATCCTTGCTAGGGAATGCGGGGTGTGAGCTAGTGTGTTGTTGTAAGCTTGTGACATTATTAAACCTTGTGAACCCTAGGTGGATTTGGGTGAACAATTCTCCTTGGGTTGCCTTGTGGAAGGTTGGAGACCTAGAGGGAGAATTGTATGGGATAGGTTTCCCTTGGTGTGAGGTTTGGAGGGTGCCTGGAGACTCAATTATAGTAGCTAGAGTTCCTGGAGCCATATCTTTGAGACTTTTTGGCCAGCTTGTGTTGGAGCCTTGGAAGGGAAGTGGGACAGCCCGAGGGACTACAGAGCAGAGAAGGGGGTATACTTCCTTGGGTTATGCATGCTGAGGGGGATGAGAGTGTATTTGGAATTGTTGTTGGAGTTTGGTACATTGGCCTAGCCATTGTTTGTATTGACTGTTATACCTAGTTGGCCTAGGTAGATTTTTCCTTGGTGGAGTCATAGCCCCAACTTGGGGGTGACCTGTTGTTGAGAGAGCTAGAACAATAGTGTCTATGGTTGGGTGGAACATCTGAGATTTGCAACCAATTGGTGCTTCGGTTTAAGATAAGTGTTATATATTATATGTGTTGGACACACAAATTTGGATAAGTGTGAGATGTTATTATTCACTTATATGATACATTAATAAATACAATCGCTTGACCTTTGGATTCATCTTCCAAGAGGTCGCTTGGACTCCTAATGATAGTTCATAACTTATGATGGTTCATATTCCTTCACGTTAGTAACCCTAGCATATTACATTTCCAACATTTCCCCCCCTTAATCCAAAGGGGTGTATGTGAGTCCAAGAAAAGAGCTAAAGTCTGGAAGTGTGCAGTTGAAATCTAGAAGTGGATAATTGCCAATGGTTGAATGTGCTCTCTGAATATGGTGGTTTTGGGATGACCACAAGCCAAATGGCTAGCAGAAGTTGATGTCTTCTACTAAACGGTGGTGGTGGTTTAAGGAAGACCACAAACCAATCTGGTGGTTTATGGATGACCACAAACTCTGGAAATTGGCTATAGGGCTCAACGGTTCCCGAAACATTTCCTAATTTATCTAGAAGTTGGAAGCCGATGTCTTCTACTAACTGGAAGTGCTCTCGAATGTTGATTTAAAGATGACCATAAACTGTTCTGTAGTAGAAGTTGAAAGTCTTTTACCAAATGGATGTTTAAGGAAAACAACAAACTGTTGTCTAACAAAAGTTGTTAAATCTTCTACTAAATGGTGGTTTAAGGAAAACCACAAACCAAATCACGCTCACTTGCTTGTTACAACTCACTTGTTACTTCTTGATTGACAGGACTTCGAAACTTGAAGCCTCATTGTCAATTGTTGATGTTGTTCCCCGCTGTCAGGTACAAGGTGAGAAGATGCCATTCCTTTCACCGCAAGATGCGTCAATACTCGAGAATGAATTCTACAATATGACTTAGATATTTTCTTGACCGTTGATGACCATCCCTAAGAAGTGATCCACCCACAATAGTTCTTTATTCTTGCATGTTTTTTGTGGTTATAATATTTGTCTGAATGATGATTGTGCTTTCTACAATGCTCACAAGGATGGAGATCAAAACATTGATCTTACACGTGGCCAACTCGATGACAATGTTGGCATTTCAGAATCTACTCTTGAATTGGAGCAGGTGAATACGAACTCTCTTGAAGTAATCCAACACTCTGAAACTAGATTGGTTTGGTATAATCTGGAATATGAAAGGTGATTTCCTTTTCATATATGATACATGTTCTATGCTTTTTGTGCCTGATTTCTTTCCGAGGTCTGATGATTGGCTTAAAAAGTGTAAGTGAAACTTGTTTATGACAAAATTCATCTTCATTTGAATTTTCTTATGAAGTGGTGTCACTAATTTGATCATGTGCTAGCTACTGATAGGAATCATTCTCAAATTCAAAAAGATAATTTTTCTGAACAAGGACTAGTTCAGAATGATGATTCTTTTGTTTTATTTCTTCTTGTTAGAGTTGTGATTCAAGCTGGAGAAATTTGATTTTGTCATGTGAATCTTGTAAACATGTTAGAACATCAATGAGATTTGTTATGTCAATTGTGATTGTATTGTCCACATAAGAGAGTATTAGAGTGTTCAATAACTCTAACAATTCATCAATTCGATCCATTTAGACACTGACTTAGACCTCAACGGTTTCTTGCAACTCCACCATTTAACAATCAAACTCTACAATTCAAATTCAACAAATGAAGGGTGTCGACTTCGACCAAAAATGCACCCATTTACAATGTAATTCAACTTGCAAAAATAAAGTTACAATTATTCTCGAAAATGCAAGTATTCAAGTTTGGGCATGAGCTAGAAATGAATGTCAAAGAGAGAGCTGAAAAATTGATTTCCAAGGATGGCCAAAAATCAATAGAGCTCAAGCATGGATGCTAAGTAATATGCAAAGCCATAAAAATAATTCTCAAGACATCCAATAAATTGAGCACAATTAATCTAATGAGCAGAGAATGGAATGCATGGCTGGTATAGATCGTTGGAACGAGAACGACCTCAAAATTGCACAACGTTTGTTGTATATAATCAACGGATCGTCATGGACGGATTGCTAAGAGCAATCTCACTATTCAATAAGTTAATCGAAAAAATAAAAGATGCCCATTTGGGTAATCACTAGGGCGTTCCATTTGCAACTGTTATCTCACAAAATAAAATCTTTTATCGTGAGAAAAATCGTTTTTCACTTGCAGTGGCCATTTTTCATTCATTTTTTTGGTGATTGGAGAAATTGACAACTAGTCGGGCACGTACTCGATCACGTGACACAGGGTCGTGTTATTCGACTGCTACCAATATAACCTCCAGGTGTGACCAGACTATCCCAGACAGAACAAACAAGGTAAGCCAAGGTTTTGAACATGTAACTTCACATAACAGAGTGTCTTAATAGTACACTCCATCACCGACTACCCTACACCCTGGGGGCAAAACATAATCATTTTCCCTTCTTGGGTGAATTTTATCAACAAGATTTTCTCTTTAAACATTGATTTTTTCAATCAATATCGAGAAGGATTTGGTAGATATTTGAAAGACCTTTCCAACACTATGCTATATGCTTAATTTGGCTTTGTATAATGGCCACAATCTACATTTTAATGACTGCATACCCCATGATTGTATAAAACTTGATTCTTACGAGATGAATATCTTTAAAATAGAGATGAATCTTGGAAATACAAAAATACCCTTTGGTGTGTATTTGAATATATTTTCCAACACAACTGAAGTAATTCAAAACAAATAAATATTGAAGGATAAATCTAAATTTTACTAGTAGACACTCCAAAATCAATGAATTTCCCCTTCAATGATGTCTTCTCCTTGGATTGCATGCATTTCCAACATTGTTTTTTCTTCTTCATTGGCTCATTGATGGCCTCCCATAGAATTACTAGGCCTTTAAGACTAAACATGCTATGATACCACAGTTAGGCTAGGCATTGGCAAAAAACGTAACTCCATAAACTTGGTTTACATCCACCAATGCTTTAATGTATAAAAAATTCACTCGGCACCTCAAGGCATCACTGAAAGGTAGTCAACGGGTGCATAAGAGAACAATAAGTCTACGTGTCGATACCCGACATCTCCATCTTCATTTGACATTAAAAAATTTCTCCCATTAGAGATGGTCCAGTCATGGGAAGAGCACAGATGGTCGTGATTACTTGAGTTATGCAATGGGATTGTCTTGGGATGCTACGTATGCAATGAGCTTGGGATGCTACGTATGAAATTGCCGGTGCAACAAGTCGATTACAAGCAAGGTGAGTCGAGGCCGGTCATAAGGTTTTATTCTTTGCACCAACAATGAAGCCTGAGTGGAAGTCCCAAGCTCACAATCTGCTCACAATGGGTGAGGTTGGAAGTCGAGTCCTGTGGGGTAGTGCGGTCGAATTGGGATGTAGGGTTTTCTTGGCTTAGGCAACTTAGTATGGTGGATGCAGCGTAGGGTTTTCACATGAGGATTTTCTTGAGGTCGGGTTTATAGAACTAGACATAAGATTGCAGAAGAGCAAGAGCCACTGTTGGAACCTGCAAAAATTAGGGTTTAGTTGCAACATAAATTAGGGTTTGCGGGCGCGACATTAGGGTTGCATTGAGGGTGTATTTTGACTAGCGTGAAGAGATGTTGGGCGTAGTGGGCGCTAAGGAGCACACATGAAGGTGTACAATAATAACTTAAACACATGCTGAGCAAGGAATCGTTTCCAAAGGTTAGATGAGCAAACAATGATGCGTTTCTATACATTGGGGGAGAGAAAACACCCAAAGAAGCAATGGAGTTAGCCTGCACTTTGATACCACTGTTGGACACACGAATTTGGATAAGCATGAGTTGCTATTATTCATTGATATGATACATGAATAAATACAATTGCTTGACCTTTGGATTCATCTTCCAAGAGGCCGCTTGGACTCCTAATGATGGTTCACATCTTGTGACGATTCATATTCCTTCACGTTAGTAACCCTAACGGATTACATTTCCAACAATATGCTTCCATGCTATGTATAACATGTCTTTTTATATGTTGAATTATGTTATTTTGCACATGTGTATATTTCTGTATATTATTATGTGTTATGCATGGGAATGCATATTATTTGGATCACATAAGTTTATCATATGCAAGGCATATTGTTATAGGTTGGTATTAGAGCTAAGATTGGAGGTCTAGGTTTGTTACAATGTGTCTGAGAGCCCTGTTGGGCATAATCGTTCATGGTAATAGAGGATTTATGAGCAAGGTTAAAGAACTTCAAAAATACGGTATATACAAAGGTTGAATTGCAATGACATACACCCATAAGTGAGTATGAGATGTGTTACGTTCTTAAATGAACTTTAATGTGAATTTCCTCTCTTCTTCATAAAATGGGTCATCGTAGAAGCAATATATGTGTAATGTGCAATTTTTTGAAGTATGCTACAACATCAAGAGATGTGAGGATGGGGCATTGTAGTTGGTGGTGTCATCCAACCTTCAATGATGTTGATGGCTTTAAGAATTGTAAGAAAATTCACGGTAGAGTACTAGGAAAGAGACTGATTTGCTAAATAATGGATTAGTTGAGGAAACTTTGGGAATTGGAGCAAGAGATGAGGACTTTTATGCAAATCCAATGCAATAAGTTTATGCAGTTAGATTTGAAGGTGAATTTGGTGGTTTCGTTTCTCTCTTGTTTGTCTAATTTAAAATTTTTCCCTGGGGTGATATCTTAGTCCCCCTCTCTTTAGAACTCTTTGACAATATAGCCTCAAAGGATGGAAACCAAAATATTCGAACTAGCCTCACATTGGCTTTAAAAGCTACTGGAGCAAAAATACACTAAGAAAACTAAGAGGACCATTGGGCTAGGGCCAAAAGTTGTGAGATCTTAACCAAGAAAACAATATGTTAGAGGATGCCCTTCATGGACCTGCTTTCTAGTTTTTTTTGAATAATGTAATGTATTTTCATATGTATTTCAATATATAGTTACGATAAGCTATAGCCAAATTTTTAATATATACTTAGAATAAGTGATAGCCAATTTTTTTAACAATGGTTAATAGTTTTTACATTTACCTAGAAACCTTTTTAAAATTGTATTACAACGATATCCAACCACCATCACACTGCAAATGTCTATCCAATACAAATTTAACCATTAACATAAAAGAAATAAAATAACCTTAAACTTTAACCATTAACATAAAAAAATAAAATAAAATAAAGCCAAAAAAAACTCAAATTTTATTTCATAGTTTTATTCTTTAACCATTAACATAAAAAAAATAAAATAACCTTAAATTTTGAAGCCAAAAAAAACTCAAATTTTATTTCATAGTTTTATTATATAATTATTTGAAGCCAATAAAAACTCAAATTTTATTTCATAGTTTTATTATATAATTAACCATTAACATAAAAAAAAATAAAATAACCTTAAACATTTTAAGCCAAAAAAAACCCAAATTTTATTTCATAGTTTTATTATATAATTATTTGAAGCCAAAAAAAACTAAAATTTTATTTCATAGTTATATTATATAATTATTTATAGATGATCATGTAATTATTATATTTACAATTTATATATCACTTCGCTCCTTCACCCTTCGTTTTACTAAAGACACTGCAACTTCGATCTCCCGAGCAAAATAAAAGGTTCTGCTACGCATTCAAACCAACCAATTTTGCCAAAAATCCACCAACAAATAAACTCTCGAACAGCTGCCGGAAGTGCTGGAAGATATTCTCTCTGTGTGCCAAAAATCGTGCAACAAATAAATACTTTCCAACAGACAGTGGAAGATATTCTCTGTGTGCAAAAGTTTGGAGGTCAGCCATGGCATCCGAGGGGACTAACGCTCGAGCTGGCAACAAGAACACCAACAGCAAGAAGCGAAGAGGCCACTACTTGCCATACAATGTACACGCCTCATATTTCTACGATTCTCTACTATATTCACATTCTCAATATTACTGAAATAGGTATATTTAGGAGTGTTATATGATTGCGGAGCTTTCATGGTGGACCATCTTCATTATCATCATCATTATTTTGCAGAGACCTACAAAGAAGGGCCACTATGCGGTGCGCCCCGGGGTCGAGGGTTTCTTTATAACCTGCGACGGTGGAAGGGAGAGCCAGGCCAGAAATGAGGCCATCAACTTGCTTGACAAGGTATCTGCTCTGCTTTGCAATACACTAATGTGTATTTAGGTCTCAAGAAGATTATTTAGAGTTTATTGTATGCGTGCCGCCTTTTAAGGTACACGCATTCTTTATCAAAAAAATGTCATTTTTTTAATCGCTGTACGGGCTTGGAGGTATTACTGTATATCTATGTTTGAAGTCTGTATTGTTTTCATACTGCGAAGCCAGGTCTATATATGATTCGGGCATGTGGGTTCATGTCGTCTTAGTATGAAACGGTTAGGTGTGCTGTTTTATGTTGTCTTGGTATTGGACAATTCTGTTAATCTTTGCTTCTTGTTAATTAGGAGTGGTGTACAAGTTCTAGTTTTGAGTAGTTTCTGTTCATCCGGAACTTTATTGCTCAGACTGCATGTTTTGGGATACCTGCACAGGGAAGATACTTGTCCAAGATTACAATTAGTTGTGCTGGTTTGTGTTGAGTTTTTAGTTTCAGAGTGGTTATCCATAAAAGAAAGGATTGACATCATAAATAGTGCATTCTCAGCTCAGAAAACTAGGTGTATATGATCACCATAGATGAGCACTATACAAGATGAACTACATGGACTGCATTACGATGACAGACCAAAAGAGGACAACTAGACAACTGATCCTCAACTCTTCTCCCCGTCCTCTCATACGGATCTTTCAGCACTAGACTTTAACTGCTCCTCAATTGTCCCTAACTGGCTTCTACATTGTCGGGCTCAGAGATCACTAGACCCACCAGAATAACGACACTCCAAAGCTTTTCCAGCTATGTAAAAAGAATAGAGAACACAACTCCATTGAATAACTGCACAATAAAATAGCACTCAACAGATGAATAAACACAATGTTTTTTTCTTTTCTTTTTAGAAGAGTAGTCATAGGCGCATAGCTTACAAATAGAGGGGTCACTAAATTCTCTGAGACACAGTTGCACCCAGGAATATCGTCCCCCAAGCCAATGACGAACCTCTATGTCTGTCCCCTCGAACTGGATAGAAGGTAACAAGTAGTGTTAAATTTACAGCAGCTGCAAGAGCCATTCTCCTGGAGGATGGCTAAGACCCTAGACGAGATCTAGGGCCCCCAGTGCACTCTTGGGGTACTTGGTCTGGGACCAAACAGTCAGTGCCATGGCAAAAGACCCTTCTCAGGGCCCCCAGTATATGACTGGGGTTCTTGGTCTGGGACCAAGCTGTTATAAGTCCCTAGATGTGTTCTAGGGCCCCTGGATGTGTTCCAGGGAATCCTTGCTCGATGCTTGGATTGATCCTTGGTTGTGTACCTTGGTGGAT
>ML817460.1:0-10869 GCA_009831015.1 Picea engelmannii | reverse complement strand
AACATAAATAATGAGCATCAGTTACACATTAGATATACACAAAGACAAATCTTCACGAGGAAACCCATAAAGGGAGAAAACCTCTTCTTCTTTGAAATGATAGGCGGTCTTTTAAGTTCTGTACATCATCTATAATTGAGCACCAACTCAATGTGAGGCTACTACCTCTGTTTTACAAGCTCCAGCTTGTTTGAGAGCACCAACTCTCTGTTTTCTCTATCACCCACTAGAAAGAAGCACCAACTCCCTGAGTGTTCCAGCACCGACTGGATGGAAGCACCTACTTCCACTTACACAAGCATCAACTTGCATACAAAAAACTTTGTGTTTTCCCGAGAACCACCTTGCCACCCTGTTTTTCTGGCCACAACTAGATGGAAGCTACAACTTCCAATATTCAAGAACCAACTTGAATATCAGAGGACCACAGTCCTCCCTAGCACCACCCAACCTCCCTGATAATAAATAAATGAATGAATAACAATCAATATAGATATATCAATTCTTACCACTTCTCCTATGTTCTGCAATTATTCTCTGCTTCATTATACTTCTACTCTATTTATATTTTGTTTATCATTTATGAGTTTATCTCACACTGTGCATTCTGTGGTTTTCTTTTCTCCCAATTTACTTCATTTTTTTTTAGTCAGAACAACTCACCCCACACAGTCACTACATGTCTCTCTTTTTTTTTCATTCCAACTTCTTCTGTTAGACCTCAAATCTCCTAGGGTAATAACACCTCAGCTATTGAATCACCAACCATCCAAGAACCATCATTCAGTTCAGCTAACTAAATCGTAACTAAACAATTAATCATAAAGAGAAACAATAGACCTTCGATCAAATTCCAAATAACCAACATCGTTGGATTAAATCCGTAGGGTCTTGCGTTTATCCCATGTGCCCACTGGATGTGACCACAGGTTAATCAGAAAGTGATTTCACATTTCACATTTCGGATATCTTGTGGTGAGGCTTCTTGACTTTCCATGTCGCGATCTCCGAAAAATAGGGCTTAGCAATTAGTACCTTCCCTTTTCGTGACCACCGACGATGACCACCGGCTACACCAATAGGCGCTATGCAATTTCACGTTTCACGAATTTTATTGTGAGTCACTCTGACTCTTCCAACTCCCGATCATGAAATGGGGCCTTACAGCTTGCAAGCTCCTTCCTTCACGTGCCCACAGTGATGACCAAGTGCTTATCCATAAAGATCTTTTGCGATTCGCGATTCGGGGATTCTGTCGTGAGTCTCCTTGACTCCTTGACTCCCAGTACCCGCAATGGAACCTAGCTACGCTAGCTCCTTCCCCTCACATGACCACCGACGATGACCATAGCCTACGCCAAAAGGTGTTTCACAATTTTGCATTTCGACATTCCTGTGATGAAGGGTCTCGACACTCCAAGTTGCGATCCCCAAAATGGAGCTTAGCAATTAGCTCCTTCCCTTAAGCCTTCGTCGATGTGACCATAATTTATGACCAGGGGCCAAGCATGAGAATGTTTCATGATTTCGCATATCGGCGTTTCTGTCGTGAGTTGCTTCCTTGACTCCTCCAACTCCCGGTATCTGAAACTCTGAAATGGAGCCATATCAACGGTCCACGCTCTCCCTTGATCAATGAATCAGATTGAACTGAGGTTTCGTGTTTCGTGATTTCAAAGGATAGAGCTCCTCCTTCCTTTGACTTTCCAGTCAGCGAAAAGATGACCTCTTGCCACGTGTAGTTTTCATCCAACGGTTAGGAATGTTTATCGCGATTTCACATATCACGAGTTCGAGGGGTTAGAGCACCTCCTTCCTTTGGATTTCTTGATCTGTGAAACCCTCAAACAAAGCCTTTGTCGTTCTCTGATCTTTCGCCACGTGTCTTCTTTGATAATGGATGGTCCCCCTATTTTTGGTACTTTGTAAACCTGCTTCTTCTTGCACTTAAAGATCGTGCTCCTTCTCCTGGATCCAATGATGGTTGGTCCTCATGTTTAGATCCGACGTCTGAGATTTTTTCTCCTTTTTTGTGCGTTCCTCCTGTTTGCATTCAGATTTGATGGTCATCAGGAACTTTGAATGGGTGATCCAACGATCATTGTTGCTCTTCACTGCTGATATTACCATGCCATCATCGTTGCGCTGTTGATCATGTTGATCTCACCATCAATGACAAACACACACACTCTGCCTCTGTTTGAAACCATGCTAATAGAAATCCACACACAGACGCACACACACAAACAAACAACTAAAAATAAATGTTTTTGTTTATTGGGACAAATCTTTACTTTTGTTTTGATATTTTGTATTGTATGTTTCTTGAAGTTTTTGCCATTTTTTGTGTGGGCCCCTTTAGGGGTAGCAAGTTGATATAAAAGAAATAACACAAAATAACTAAAATATACATTATTGATTAACCCTCCCTGCTAAACTTGATGTTAATTACAATAGGCGTAATGGCAAGGAAATCCAACCATCATCTAGTCTATGAGTTAAATGCCTCCAGCCTTCAACTCAAGAATCATAACACTTATGAATTTTCCAATGAAAAATGAAAGAAAAAAATAGATTACAAAGCCCAAAGGAATGAGGTTGAAGTTCATTGTTGGCTACATAGCCACCATGCGCAAAGAAGGCTTCAATTAGTTCCTCAGAGAGTGGGCTAAAAGAATTGACAAACTAAAAGAAAACTACTTGTTGGTACATGTCAATGTAACTAATACAAAGAATGAAGCAAGATCATTACATTCATTGAGTGATATTGTGCCCAATAGGTTCCAACTCGAGGTTCACACTCTCGCAATGAGACGTGATCAAAGGCTTGTTTCTAATATTAATTCCAATGAGTTGAAAATATTGAAAGTGATAAATTTTGATTTGAAATTGTGTGCAAGTGTAACCTTGATGTATGTGAATAATATTTTAATTTTTAATTTTTGTAACTGGAATGATTACTTTTGTATTAGAAAAGAGGTTTCAACTATTTTATACAACTTGATAATAAAAAAAGGGGGTCTTTAAGAGCCCGACTAGTTCAG
Source organism: Picea engelmannii (assembly GCA_009831015.1). Classification (NCBI taxonomy): domain Eukaryota; kingdom Viridiplantae; phylum Streptophyta; class Pinopsida; order Pinales; family Pinaceae; genus Picea; species Picea engelmannii. The sequence goes on along the minus strand of ML817460.1, from coordinate 7,825 downwards.
ATTTATACAAAATTCAAAGAGTTTGGTTGTATGTAACCCTATGCTTCCTTTCACAGTGAGGCATCCCCGAGACTTGCTTTTGTAGATTCTAATATGTTGTCATAATAGAAAAATTATTTTACAAAACATAATGAGCCTAGAAATTAAGAGAGAGAATGCCACAATGGGCTCCATTGTGTTTTCTTGAGGGTGCATACTTTCCGCTAAATTCAACTGCTTGTCCTTGGAATCGTGCTAAGTAGTTTGTTCATCTTTCTCTTCTTCTAGTACTAAACTTGTAGACAAACCTGGTTGAATAATACCATCGCCAATATTTCTTCCCACCTAAACCAAACACCAAGGCCTTGCATAATCTTCTTGTAGGTGACCAGTTTGATTTTTTAATGTTTATTGTTTCTAGCATCTTTGCATATTCTGAACTAGGTCTCCTATTGTAAGATCAATCAGTTTGTCATTCTGAAGTTGGAGGAATGAATCTCTACAAGTTTMTGTATGGCTCATCTTTCGTCCATTAAATTATAGAGTGGGAATYGTCCTTTGAATATTTGGTATTCCATACTTATTTGAGGTCTGATGCTAATCCCCAAAGAAGGAAGGGCAAGCAATAGGTAGACTTCCTTCCATATGCCATCTAGTAGGAATACCTGCATAAACTCTAAAAGCRACAGATGAAAAAACCCATTCAATTGGTCAAATTCTATATGGATTCACCATTATGAAGCTAAGGGGCATATTACCACCATTCCTCTCTAGCATTTGATGTTCACATCCTTTTGYATACAAAAATATTGATGCTCATCCTTGCTACAAGCTTACATGCCTCCTCTTGGCTTGAGATATGAGCCATGACCTTGGTTCTTTGTATTACACATTAAACTTTGAATAAATCATAATTAAGCACTCAAGGGATAGGGAAAGTAAGGTTCCTTCCATTTGTAACTAGTTTTTTGGCTTCTAAGCAAGGTGTCGCATTTGCTAAGAGGTCTACCTTTTGGTTTAGTCCCCTTAAAATGTTGTAGAACTCATGGATTCAAACTTTTTTGTCTCTCAATTGATTCTTGAGATTATTCTTGTGAGATTACCACTTGTCGTATTGGATAAATTTTGCACATACCTTATAATCATAGAAGAGTATCCTATGACAATTAGGTGATTGATTCTTCTTGGGTCAAGAACTTTGAACCCTTGGTAGACGGATAGAGCCTCTTATTGATTGTTTTATGCCTTCCCTAGACCCCACTCATAATTGGTTTCTATTTTTTTCTCCAAGATCAAGCACAGTCCCTCTTGCACTGACAAGTCCTAGACTTCCCTTCAAGGGACCGTCGAAAAAGAGAATGTGTTTTTTCTAAGAAAGTTTCCATCTCTAGAGTTTGTCCTCATCCATTCAAATTTTCCATGCCTCCACTAATTTGGGCTTCTTGAGGATAAATTTTGGATGTGCCATGCCTCACGGTAATAGATATTTGATCCAACTCTTTTCCTTCTACTTTAGCATCTAGATATTATGCCCCTTCATTCCATCAACTTGTATTGTTTCCATCAATATAATTATGTTTCTAGCCAACCATACCTACCAACATATGAATTTAGGCTTGGCTTCCCATGCCCGTTTTAGAATTGGGTTGTTAACAAAATTTCCTTTGTAATTTTTATGCCATGAAGTGAACATCTCTACCCATGTCAAAGGAATTTCTAGTCTACTATCAATCTATTCAATAAAATAATTCCAAAATTGAATGGTGAGGTCATAATCGAAGAAGAGGTGTCTTTGATTCTCTTCCACATCTTTGCACAAGAAACATATGAAGGGGCCTTGGACACCACAATTTTTTTTTATTCTTTGTTGTTAATAATTGCCCATAAACCATGGTCCAGTTAAAAATATTCACCTTTGGGAAACCATCATTTTTCCATATGTAATTCCATATCCTAGACCATGGGGGAAACAACGTCTCTGAAATTAAATCCATGTAACCCAAGTTTATAATGTAGTCGGTTCATTTAAAACCCCATCCACGACTGTCAAGAGATAATTTTTCTATAGGAGCTATACCCTTCAATTGCATTTGGAAAATGACTAGATGAGGGAGAAGACTATTTAGAGGAGACACAACTCTACATCCCAACCATCTACATTCATTTTCTTTACCTTGTATCCAGAGATCATAAATAATTTTGATTCCCAGAGCCATCATCGGATTTCTTAATTCTAGTAACCCATGTTTGTTCTTAAGCGGCGGTCTGCCATTATACCACCCTCCTATATTTTTTATCAATTTTACATTACCTATAATCCATGTCCGCTTGGATTTTAATAGGGAGATGATTCTTCACAGAGTTGAAAAATCAAAGACCCTCACTCCTCTAAGAAGGGCTTATCTAGACACCCTTTTTTACAAGAGTAAAAATAACTTTTGACTATTACTTCTTTCCACAATTCTTTGGTTCCAGAGATAAGTCGTCAGAAGATATTTGCACCAAGAGCATTATTGATGAGAGAAAGGTCCTTAATTTATAGACCACTATTGTCCTTCGGAGATCAAAATGTGTTCTGGCTTAGAATATGAAACTTTTTAGAGTTAGATTTTCTACATTGCCATAGAAACTTTCTGATCTCTTTGCTAACTTGTTGCGTTGTTCCTTTTGGAGCAAGAAGAGTTGAGCATTGATATAGAGGAAGAGAGGACATGACAAATTTTATAAGTACTACTTTACCAGCCAGGTTTAACCACTAAGAACCCTAGGATGTCATTCTATTTTTAATCTTGCTCAATACATTTTTCCAAACAATTGATGATGGGATGCCCAATGTTATTGGAATTCCCAGATACTTGAAAGAGGTCCATTTTGAAAGGCATGGAAATTGAAAAATTCTAGAAATGAGCTATATTTGTTGAGAATCGATGTTCCATCTATATATTTGGATTTTCCTTTGTTTACTCTACCACCATTTGTATTTAAATATTGATTCATCACCTTTTTGAATCTCCCCACGATGATAGTTGAAACTGTTATTTTTTCTTCATATGAGATATGATCGATACATTATTACAATGATGAGTGTTCCATATATAGAGAACATATGGTGAGCATCCATGAAAGGAAGTGTCCCTTGGATAATCAATAACTATCTATTATTATCATTTACTTATTATATATAGTATTTAATAATCATAATTATATTATTAACTATTAATCTTAAAGAATGTCTTCCCGATGTTGTCCAAACATCAACACTCCCTCTCAACGAGGGAGACATTCTGCATCATTCCAAGCTTGTCTCTGAAGTATACAAACTTCACCCTAGACTCGTGACACTTGTCTATCAGTCTTGGGAGACGTCTCTCTCCCACTTGAACCGAGGAGACACTCCTTCTACGAGTCTCCCTCTGATCCAATTGACTCTCTCTAAGATTAGGCTCACTCTAGGTCTACATGTAATAGCATATAACATCTTGAGTCTTTATCATTCCTTTCCAAATCACCATGACTAGGACAAAGACCACACCAGGATCTTTCACCACAGGTACACACCTGTGAGTGAATGTCAACATGATGCTAACTGACACGTGGAAATCACTTCAAGCACCTCGAGTCCATATTATTCCTTGTCATGATCAAGGAAGGACTACGCCTGGGCCCATTTACCACAAGTGCACCTTTATGATAAATGTATCCTATCTCCCTTGGTCTACAGCCCAATCTAGGAGAAGGTTCGTCCGATGTTAAAACATCAACACTCCCTCTTAGCTAGGGAGGTATCTTTCCATAGTAGTACACAACTACTATCCAATGGTACACAACCACTGTTAGTAGCACACAATCACTATTAGTGGTATACAACTACTATAGTAGTACACAACTACTATCCATAGACACATAGTCTCTGCCAATGGTACACAACCATTGCAGTATCAAAAGGTCTATCACACATGGCACTCCAATGTGGACTTCTAGAGGCTACTCCCTCTAGAAACACTAGGGTCAACTCCCCATAGTGTGTGACGTCAAGGTAAAATCCTTTGACAYGTCCTCATGTGCTCTCCATAAGGGACATGTCCTCATGTGCTCTCCACAAGGGATGTTGGACTATAAKCCCTAATCCACTTATCCCTTCTCRGATAAGTGTCCTCGCAGATTAACTCAACTTAGTTCACAGAGGAGTACGATCTAGAGAATTTCTGTCACATATGGCACTCCCATGTGGACTTCTAGAGGAAACTCCCTCTAGAAACACTAGGGTCAACTCCCCATAGTGTGTGACGTCAAGGTCAACTCCCCTGGCATGTCTTCATGTGCTCTCCAAATAGGATGTGTCCTCRTGTTCTCTCCACAAGGGACGTTGGGCTATCCCTTCTTGGATAMGTGTCCTCTMAGATCAACACACTTATCCCTTGATAAKCCCAAACCCACTTATCCCTTCTCAGATAAGTGTCCCACTTATCCCTTATAGGATAAGTGTCCTCAGAGATCAACTCAACTCAGTCATAGAGGAGTACGATCTGGAGAATGTCTTAGGAYGYTGCAAACATCAATACTCCCTCTTAGCGAGGGAGGCATTCTTTTCCATGCCAAGTCTATCACAAAAGTACTCAAACTTCGTCCTGGTTTGGTAAGAACATCAACAACCTACTCATTTGTAGGAAGGTACTGCACCGATACTTCCTTCCTCTGCACCATGTCTCGGAACAATAGTGGAATCCATCAAATGTCCAAATAAATATGCAAGGAGCTTGAGAAGCCACACTGCTTCATGGACTACCACACTCAATGCAATGTACTCTGCTTCTGTGGTGCTCAAGGCCACATAAGTTTGTTTCCTGCTACACTAGGAAACCATGGCAGATCCCAAAGTGATGCAACACCCATAGGTGCTCTTCCTGTCCACTACGCTCCCTGCCCACTCATAGTTAGTATATCCCTTCAATCTCATGTCAATACTGGAAGTGTATCTCAAACCATGTCCAATTGTGCCTCGCAGGTCACTCAACATATGCTTTGCAACAATCCAGTGTGTTTGTCTCCATTGACTCATAAACTGGCTAAGTGTACTCACTGCATAACAAATATTTCGTCTAGTGTTAACCAAATACATCAATGATCCAATTAGTTGTTTGTACAGAGTTGGATCAATTTCACTAGAATCAAAAGAAGACACACTTAGTTTCTTTAGATTCCTCACCATTGGTGTAGCCATGGGCTTCCAGTTCAACATCCCAAACTTCTTCAATATCTCAACTATGTACTTCCCCTGACTCGGGAGGATCTCATCAATTCTATGCCACACCTCTAGTCCCAAGAAGTAGTACATCATACCAGGGTCCTTCATCTAAAGCTTAGAGGCCAACACATACTTGCATTCAACAATAAGGCTCTCTATACCAGTGAGGAATAAATCATCAATGTAGAGGACCAAAATGAGGGACTCACCATTAACAATCTTGTAGTATGGGCTGGGATCAACAACACTTTTTCTAAAGTCTAAACTCATTAGTTGTCCATCAATCATCGCATATCAAGCTCGAGGTGCCTTCTTGAGTCCATACAGGGCCTTCTTCAACCTGCACACACGAGACTCCTTCTCATGTATCGCGAAACCATCTGGTTGATCGATGTATACTTCTTCCTCAATCTCTCCATTGAGAAAGGTTGTATTCACATCCATCTGATGTACTCTCCAACCCATGGAGGCTGCAGGGGAAATAATCATCTAGATAGAAGTGTATCGAGCAACAAGAGCAAATGTTTCCTCATAATCTATTCCCTCCACTCGAGAGAATCCTCTAGCAACAAATCTCATTTTGTGCATCTTGATGCTCCCGTCAACTATGTGTTTGATCTTCTAGATCCATTTGGAAGTCACTGCAGACTTCCCCTCAGGTCTTGGAACAATATCCCACACATCATTCTTCATGATGGACTGATACTCCTCCATCATGACATCTCTCCATATTGGATGACTAGTTGCCTTCTCATAACAGGAAGGCTCAAAATGAATGATGTGGCTCATAGCTGCGGCATAACACAATTATCTATGAGGCCTCTTGCTCACTCATAAGGTACCACAAGGTGTTGCATGTCCTTTTACCTCCTATAGAGTTTGATGAGCCCATGCAGGTCTCTTCAGACCTATTGCAATATCTCTGGGAACATTAACTAGAGCTACAAGATCAATATGACCAATTTGATCAATAGGCTCAATTATCTCCCTCTGAAGGGTAATGTCATCTTGAACTGTATTTGACATAGATATGTTTCCTCATGAAACCAATGTCTAAGACATATCGAGGTTCCCTCGTGGAACCAATGTCTCACAAGAGATATCGAGGTTTCCTTGTGAAACCATTGTCTTGGTTCCTTCATCTGACCATCTGAGGCATGTGAGGATGAAGTCTACATTCCCCCCTACTAGTCCACATAGGACCCTTTGGGGAGAATGTCTCATGAAGTTTCCTCAAACATCAACACTCCCTCTAGAGTTGGAGGTGACTCCTCCTTTGTCTCTTCTTCCTCTGACACCGAAGGTATCTCTTCCTCATTCTCTAGCGGTAACTCAATCTCTACTCCCTCTAGATGTAGTACAACCTCCTCTACTTGGATCTATCATCATAGTTGTGCTACAGTCGGTCTTGACTGGAAGTATCCATGATCACTAGAACTATTTATGTTATTTGTCATGGTCTCGTCCTCTGAGGTACATTGCTCCTAAAGACTTCCTGTCTCTGAGCATCATGTTTGGAAATCTCTCTCCTTGATATCATGTTGGAAGGTCTTTCCCTCCATGTATGCCTCCCGTGACCATCATTATGGCTCTTTCTCAGAGCTATTACCAGTGACCTGCCCGGAACAAGAAACAAGAACAACAAAAATCATATCCTAGAGGAGATCAATTTATCTTGTGCACAACTATATATAATGACCCTCCAAATGATATGTCTTCTATTGTGACCAACACACATCCATAATATACTCGATGTCATACGACTACCAACACACATCCGACATATACTCGATGTCATACGACTACCAACACACATCCATCATATACTCGATGTCATACGACTACCAACACACATCCATCATATACTCAATGTCATACAACTAACTATGTTGATTTTCTAGTGTTAAATTAGACAAGCTCAATTTTCCACAAGTGGTAATTACTTTCAATGATATACGATATTACTTTAGTAAACTCTAGATCATCACTAAGTAACTTGGAAAATTTCAACTTTTTAGAAACTTTGGTCGCTTCCTTAGATCACTTCCCACTTGTGAGAGAGAAAAAATATGGGTGTCTATTGTTGTGTCTTTCAAGTGTCTTTTTATAGTAATATTAGATTGATGCAAAAAGACACGTCTCTTTGAAAATTAAATTTATTTTTCTTTCTTATAAATAGTTGGAGAATACCTCTCGTAACTACCCAAAGATTAATTTGGTTATAATCCATCCACATAGTATTTGACTTTGTTAAATTGTTCCTCCATAATTCATGCGATTCTTTTCATAAATATAGGTAGAAGTAAATATGCAGTACATTCCTCATATTCAGGTAATTAGACATTTTTACTAGAAATTACTACCCACCATAATTTATGAAATTATTTCTATAATTTAGGTAGGAGTAAAAAGTAAATATGTTGTACATAGAGATTGTAACAATTGTTACACATCAATATTACTTGCTTTGATAAGTGTCGCAAGTGTCGCATGTTGCTCACAAGTGTCGCAAGTGTTAAGCAAAGCATACTGCCATGATGCCTATGTCGTGCCTGTAAACGACATCAGGAGGACAATTGGCACATGTCAAACACTTGATTT
>ML817459.1:117040-133800 GCA_009831015.1 Picea engelmannii | reverse complement strand
AGAAGGTTGAAGATGAAAAGCACTTTCTCTTAGATTGTCCAGCCTATACCCATATTAGATCTCATTTTCAAAATATTGATCACACTACCAACCTTCCTAACCTCTTAACTCAACAAAAGTATGGTGATCTTGGAAAGCTTCTCATAATGCTTTTCGAGCATAGAAACAAAATTCTAAAGAATCACAAGTAATCACCTACCCTCTTAAGGTCCGATAGACCAATTAGGTCTTAGTGGACGTTCTTCATCATCATCATCATCATCACAAAATATTATATATGAAATTAATATAACTCAATTCATTTTTATAACAAAATATTATATATGAAATTAATATAACTATATTTAATATTATGATAAAAGGGAACATATATATTACTAAGCACCGGTGTGTATGTGATAATTAAAGTACATGTTCTTATATTATTATTTTTTTCCTGAGAAAAAATTATTTTATATTCATATGTGGTGAATATACATGTTTCTTCTGTTTGTCTGACTAAGACCAAAAACATCCAGTCCAGATACAAAAAATGTTGTCTCTATTATGTCTAAAGGTTGTTTCCAAACCAATATAGTACTTGGCTTTTCAGGGGATCCCTCATTCCTGTCATTCACATTAACTACTATAAACAAAAAAATGTCAAATCAAAATTTAAGGAGAAAATGTGGTGTGATAAAGAGTTAGAGGAAAAAAGAAAATTAATGTATTATAAGGATGTAATCAACCCTAATCTAGAATATCAAAATTATCTATCTGTTTTTCCAAGTGTAAAGAAAAAAATAAACATTGCTAAGATAAGAACAAATTCTCACGAGCTCCATAGTGAAACTGGGCGTTGGTCAATTCCTAAAACGTCATGGGATGAAAGAGTGTGTGACCTTTGTGACACTAAGAAGGTTGAAGATTAAAAGCACTCTCTCTTAGATTGTCCAGCCTATACCCATATTAGATCTCATTTTCGAAATATTTGTCACACTACCAACCTTCCTAACCTCTTAACTCAACAAAAGTATGGTGATCTTGGAAAGCTTCTCTTAATGCTTTTCGAGCACAGAAACAAAATTCTAAAGAATCGCAAGTAATCACTTACCCTATTAAGGTCTAATCGACCAATTTGGTCTTAGTGGACGTTAATCATCATCATCATCATATATGTATGTGGGGGTTATCCAAAACAAGAAAGAAAACATTGAAAAAGAAATAAACAAATAAGAAAAATAGTTTTCAATCATTTAAGTTTTTACTCTGGATAAGGAGTCAAAGCTTTTAAGTCTATGTTTGAAAACTCCAATACCCTCTCTTTTATAAAAGACTTTGTTTAAGTTACACCTCATAAATTTGAGATAGGATTATAAGGCATTGTTTAATTGGTCTACGTTTTGTTTTTGTTTTTTTGGAATTTGGTAACATAAATTTATGTGAAATCACAATTTTTTTGTTATTTAAATTACATTTTTAAATGTAGAAATAGATTCAGCTTGAAAAATTTATGGGGCATTCGGATTATACAAAATTAACCACTCAAATCTATAAATCTAACAATTTCTCGTCAGATTTAATTGATTTAGGTTTTGGTTCTTTTTTTGAAATCTTGCAATATAAGTTTATATGAAAATACAATTTTTTATTGTTTAAATTGCATTTCTAAATCTAAATATAAATTTAGAAAAATCTCTAAAACACTCAAATTATACAAAATTAAATAAAAAATATCCCAAAAAATAAGCCAAACATACCACATTTAAAACTAGAAGGATTATAATATTTATAACTTTTGTTCTAATTCTATGTTTGAAAACCCCAATACCCTCTCTTCTACAAAATACGACTTTGCTTAGATTACACTTCAGAAATTTGAGATAAGATTATAATTTTTATAATTTTTTATAATTTATTGAATTTATAGTTGTTAATTTCTTATCATGAAATTATCTCTTGACATAGGATTATAATATTTATAATCTTTCTTAAGTCTTGAGGTAGGATTATAATATTTACAAGCTTTATAAAGTTTATTGAATTTATAACCGTTATTTATTTTTTATAATAAAACTTACGTTCATTATTTTTTATTGATTTTAATTAAAATATTGATTTCCTTGAGTAAAGAAAAATAAAAATTGATTATTTTGTATTGATTTTAATTAAAATATTGATTTCCTTGAGTAAAGAAAAATAAATGATCGTAAATAAATAATTTGAAATAAAAATGTGTTAATTAGTTCCTTTATAAGTTGAGGTGTTGATTAAAAAAAATTATTTTTATGGAACAATATTTTACAAAATGGATTTTAATATTTCAATTGTAATATTTCAGGTTGTAAATGTACATATGTTTTATAGATTAGTGAGTTAGGATGTTTTGGGCGAGAGTGTTTGTGCATATATGTTCTGGGCCAGAGTTCCTGTGTATATATGTTCTGGGTCGAAGTGCCTCTGTAATATTAGACTAGAAAGATTGTATGTTGAAAGGTCAATGGACCTAGCATTATAAATTGTAATCACACTTGGATATATTAATAAAATACATCGCTACCTCTGACCAAGTCAGACATAGAGTATGGGGGGCTAGGACTCCAAGAAAGGGAAAGGGGGCTAAGGGTTTAAGGAAAGGGGTTGAGTCAAGGGGGATTAACCCAAGAATATAATAATATATTTATAATTCCTAAGTCATAAGTTATGATTTTATGTTAAAGTTTGCAAGTAATGGGACAAGTTTCCAGGTGGTGGGGAAGTGGTTATTTGAGTGCCACTTTTCAAATAGATAACATGCATATTCAAATATTGGACTTAGTGAGGAAGTCATCATCCATTCCATCATTCTTATCATTGCTAGTTGGGTGTGAGTTGGGGAGCCATTGTAACCCTATGACATTCTGAACCTGTGAATCTTAGGTGGATTTGGGTGTACAATTCTCCTTGGCTTTCCTTGGCAAAGGTTGGAGCCCTGGAGGGATAATTATTGGGAATAGGTTTCCCTAAGTTTGAGGCATGGAGGGTGCCTAGAGACTCCATTATAGCATCTTGAGTTCTTGAAGCCACAGAGCTCTGAGACTTCCTGGTCAACCTGTGTTGGAGCCCTGGAAGGAAAGTGGAACAACCCAAGGGACTGTAGTGCAGAGAAGGGGGTACATTTCCTTCGGTTGTACAAGTTGTGGGGAATGAGAGGATATAGGTTGGAATTATTCTTGAAGTTTGGTACCTTTGCCTAGTCATTATTGTGTTGACTTCTATACCATAGTTGGCTTAGGTAGCCTTTGACCTAATGGAGTCATAGCCCCAGCTCGGGGGTGACATGTTGTTGAGAGTGCTAGAACAACAATATCTATGGTTGGGAGGAACGTCTAAGGTCTATAGCCAATTGGTGATTTCATAAAAATATAAGTGTTTTGTTATGTAATTTATGATGGGTAATGTGTATTTATTTATCTTTAATTGTGTTATGCTTAAATTGTCTATAATTGTGCATGGAATTGTATTGTGTTAGGACGCATAACTCTTCCATATGCAGGGAATATTAATATTATTGGTATCATAATCCTGGACAGGGGTCTAGATGTGCTATTAAAGAGTATTAGAGCTTAATATCAGATTATATGAGCCTTCGAGAAGGCTAGATTTAATTAATTAATTGTATAAGAGAATTAATGGGCAAGGAAAAAGAAAATATGAAAATTATGTATGTGACAGAGTTTGGTTTTTAGTAACATATGCCCGTAAGTGATTTTGGGGTGTGTTACAATTTGGTATCAAAGCTTTCAAGTTCAACACCTAGCCTGCATGGGCCATATTTGGCACGTTGAAGAAGAAATTGCAGATAAAAAATTTAGAGGATGTCTGCAAATTATTTGTCAAAAATTCCCAAGCAAAATTGGGGAAATTTCCTATAATTTTGGGAAATTGAGATCAAGGGTTAAAATCCCCAATTTTAACCTTTGATTTAGTAAGTTCATACCTAAAATTGGTTGAATTTACGAATTGTTGACTAGTCATGACATAATTTGGTAAAACCCCTCAATCTCTAAGCGAATTATGGTGGAATTCTTGCTCATAATCATTAAGGGTTGAGTAATTGGAGTAATTTAGTGAATATAGGGAGAAATTCAACTCAGGAGGTCATATTTCATAAAATTCAGGAAGTTGCAAAACCAACCATGGATGAATTTGGGAAAATTGGGTGAAATCCCAAAATTTCATGATGAATTTCAAATTGAATGATGTCTAGAAATGTCAAATGGTCAAGCATGAAGATAATTGGCCATTTGCATGATTGAATTTGGTTGAAGGAATCTCACACCAAAGCTTTCATGGCAGATCGAAATAAAATTTTGGAAATTAACAGTTATTGGCGAAATTTTTTTTTTTGGAAAATTTTAGGTATTTTCCATATCGATGATGTCACTAGTGACGTAGCAGTGGTTATGTGGACTGCCATAGTGGAAGGTCCATGGTGGCACTCCACAATGGCAGGTTGGCAGGCCATAGTGTTTGATTGGTTGGCTTGAGGGATGACATAGGAGTCATGACGGACAGGGTGGCAGACCCAATACCATAACTGGTATTGAAGGTTTTGAAAAAAGTTTTGAGAACTTTCAAAAAGATTTGAAATGAATGCGTGAGAGAGACGTAAGAATGGATAGGTTTGGTGTTATCAGAGCCTTTTTCTCCATTAACATCCCTACAAATAAAATATTTGATATCAATGTGGATTGTTGATCATCCTTCTATCTCCTTTGGCTAATCTAAGGAACAAGCATGTCACATGCCTAGAGGAAAAAGGGTGCAAGATGGAACCCACACATCCCTGCAGCTAATGAATGGTGCCAAGTGGAAGTTTAGCAAAGGAGGTGGGACCCTTATCCCATCTGTGGTCAGACTGAGTGCCAAGTGGGTATTCAAGTACGAGTGGGGCTCGTAATTTATTTTAATAAAATAAAATAAAGGTAATGGGAGAAAGAGAAAAGAAAAAGGAAGAGGAAACTTGAGAGGAGGAAGGTGAGAGAGGTTGATGAGGTAGGACCAGGGTGGCCAAGAGGATGACATGTCATCACCCCAGGGTGCCATATGGACCTAGGATGCCACATCAGTAGCCACATCATCAAGGATGCCACATAGGCAAAAGTTGCCTACAAWTTTAAGAAAAAAAAACAAGACCAGAGCCAAAATTGTATTTAGGTGATAATAGGAGAAGAATAAATCAGAATTCGATGAAATTTTCTAGGTCATGCTCAATGGTAGGGGCACTATTATTAATGAAATTTGTATAGAGTAAAATAAAAGCAAACATGAAAACACTCAATGAAGGAATTCGACAAATTCCAAAGAGGTTGGAGTGGATATGCCAAAATAGGGTTAATCCACTATTATGGGCCACTTTTTAGGTATTTTTGGGATTTCCATAGGAAAAGGGACCCCAAATGGAAAATATGGAAAAAAAAATCACTCGCCATTTCATGTATTAATCAAGCCAAATAAATTTTCCTTAGTGAAATTTTTCAAGAAATGCTCGGTTTGGGAGATGGCTATTTTGGCTCAAAATTTTGAGTCTAGAAAATGTGGAAAAAGGACAAAGTTGTCATTTCCATATTGATGCAAATTTTGAATGGAACATCAGATCAAAAAAATGAGAGTTTCTTTGAACTCGTTATCATCATTATTATTAGTGTCTCATACAAAAAAAATCTTGGTTCCTGACATATTTACCTATAGAAGTGACAGAAGTTGGTGTCTCAGTTGAATTGCACCAAGGAGAAAGATGCACAAAAGGGGTAAATTGGAAATATTCAAATGACTATAACTTTCTTCTCAGATATTAGAATTGAGCAAGAAAGTAGTCATTGGAAATATCTTTGATAAGAGAATCCTTATATGCACCGAGAATTGTCGTTTAAGTAGTAAATTTCACAAGAAAATAGAAGGAAGATGATTGTTGGACTTTAGGAGAAGCAAAGCATGTATGATTTCCAGAATTGTAAAATTATTTTTACATAACAAATTTTGTTGTATGCAAATTTTACAGAATTAAGGGTACAAGTAGAAAAACCCAAGTTCGGAATGAGGATCAAAGACATGGAAGATACACAAGGATCTTACATTCATGAGGAGGAAGTCAAAGGGTTGTATGTTAGCTTAGGTAATGTAGGGACTTTGTAAAATGGGCATAGAGAAGGAAAAGAAGAAAACATAGATTTAGTGGAGACAATGAGAAGCCTCTAGAAATATGTGTTGAGATACATAACAGACGATGAGATAATTATAAGAGCTAAGGATTCTGAGAAAAAACACATCAACACTTAGTTGCTACAAAACTTGAACATGTTGTAGAAGCAGATAAATAAAGAATTGGATTCAAGGAAATCAACATAGCACAAATCTGATGCCAAGAGAGAGGATGTCCAAAGTGTTAAGCACTCTAGAAGTGCCAGTAGACATCATTACCATTCACCAAGGCACTCAGCTACAAGGGCACATGCATTCTCAGAGTCATATAGTAGCCCAAGTTTGTCTCATGTCAGACATCATAAGAGGAGGTATGGAGTAGATGATTTACAAGGAGAGATTAAGAAGATTAAGCATCCTACCTTTGATGGTGATCATAATAAATATGAAAATGAAGAAGCTTGGTTGTTGGGAATGAGGAAATACTTCCAATTGCACAATTATTCATCAAATGTAGAAGCTAGAGTTGCAATCTACCATGTTCAAGGAAAAACATCAATGTGATGGGACCAACTCAAGCAAGTTAAGCACATTGATGAGAAGAGGTATCATGGAGGTAGTTCAAAAAGTATTTTCAGAAGAAATACTTGTCAAAACAATATTATGACAAGAAGATGAAAGAGTTCTTTGAACTGAATCTTGGAAGCATGAAAACGGATGAGTATGAGAGGAGGTTCCTTCAATTGTTGAGGTATGTTGGCTTCATAAAGGATGAGAGGGTTAAAATCCAAAGATTTTTTAGTGGGATACCTACTTTCTATAGTGATAAATTGCATTTTGATGAGCCGAGGACACTGCAAGAAGCCATAAGGAAAGAAAATTATCGTTATGAGGAGAATAAAAGAAGGCCAACTTTCCAAAAGGCTTGTGATGACAATAGAAAGGAAAGATGGACCAAAGAAAGAAAGGGTATAAGCCACCATTTTTTAGAAATAGTTCTCAAGGACAACCCACACAAAATGAGCCCAAGATGATAGAGTATTTGGGGAAAAGTCCAAGACAACAACCCATAAAATGTTTGGGATGTGAGGGAGACCACCTATATAGAGATTACCCTCACAAAGGAGAAAGGATGAGAACTATTCACAATATCTAGCAAGTTGATACAGTTGAAGACATGGGAAGAAGCATGTTAAGGATTTATGCATCCTTGGACAACAAGTAAGATTGAAAAATAATCCCATATGATTGAAGTAGAAGGTAACATTGAAGTGTTATTGTGCTAGTGTTGATGGTCTTTGTGGTGACATTCCCCATGTCCTAACTATACTAAATATCTAATTATGCATCACAATCGAAGGTTCATTAGTAAAGGTTAAAGAATTCTAAGTTATGTTTACACACACACACACATGTATGTGTAGGTGTAAGTTTCCTTTATACTTGCTCGTAATGAGCATTACTCACTCAAGAAAAAATGGCTATAAGTCAAAGGGGGTCAATAAGCATCTAAGCTCAGTAATTTCCTCTAAGTACCTTACAATCTCCCTCGCCTTGCCAATGTTGCTCTATGTACCTGTTAATTAACCTAAGATACTTATTTGTAAAACCCCTCTATAACATGAGTCATACTCCCTCTTATAACCCTTTATAACGCCCACCCCTTGTTCTTTTACTATTAATTAATTATTTAATTCATAACATTAAATAATAACATTATACACATTATTCATAACATTATACATCGTAATTAATAAAATTATACAAATTAATATTGTATGTGTGTGTAAACAAAGGTTCTAATTTAATAGTGATTTTTAAAATAAATTATTATTATTATATATATTATAAAAAACATTTATTAACCTTTTTAAACAATTATATAAATAATCATCATAATATAATATAATAATAATAATAAATTAATACAACTATATAAAATCAATTAAAAAAATATAAAAATAAATAACATTTAAAATAATAATCAATATCAAGACGAGCCCATGTGTTGGTGTGAAATAATGGATTCTTGTCACGAGCCCATGTGTTGGTGTGAAATAATGGATTCTTGTCACGAGCCCATGTGTTGGTGTGAAATAATGGATTCTTGTGGGCTTGGGCGAGTTAGTTATTCGAACACTGTTGTAGTTTCCTAGGCGTAGATGCAGCTCATTCAAGTGTGAAGAGACACATCATCTTGGATTCATTTATATTGTGTTGGGTTTATCGCATGGGAGTGAAAGTCCAATCGCTTGTCGATACTCTCGATCAGGATGATAATTTAACTAAGCTTGTAAATAGTGACACATCCATGGTAAGTCACTGTAAAACCCTTATTGTTCTTATCACTACGTCTCCAATAAATAATTTTGGAGTATCCTTTTGGGTTCTACTCATAGCATCTAGGTTTCTCTGCAACTAGAGGTGGATCATGTTGCAGTTGTTGGTGTAGTATTGGGAGGGCACAACCTGCCCATGGTTGGCCTTTGTGGATACATGGGAATGGTGTTGATGACCCAACAATCATATATATATTATTATATTTTTTCATTTAGTTTTAATTTTATAATGTGGGCATGGGTTTGTGCTCAATTCTTTCTTATCTTGGTTGTTCGGCTTCGCATAGTTTGTATATGGGTTAAGTTAGAGTTTGGCCTAGTTCAAAGGCTGGCTCTCTTTCAAAAGAAAAATTAAGTTTGTTTTTTAAATTGTTTTGTTTTTGGTTATATATATATATATATATATATATATATATATATATATATATTTGAATTCAATTAAAGGGTTTTTTTTAATAGTAAGTAGATTATATATATATAATTTAAAAAAAAAAAATGTTATCCTCTTTCTTTTATATTAGGGTTAAAAAAAAATAATGTTATCCTCCTTTTATATTAGGGTTTTTTTAATAGTAAGTAGATTATATATATATATATATATATAATTTTAAAAAAAATAATGTTATCCTTCATCTTTTATATTAAAGAAATTATTGTCATCTAAACTTTTTACTTATATATGTCTTTCTTGCAAGTGAGGATTCTTATAGGTAAATAGGTGGCTTGAACACGAGTGTGTAAGATACATTTCTTCATAGGTTTCATAATTGTTTTTCCATACCTTTAAGTATATTTTTCCCCAAAAATCTAAATCATGTTTCACCTGTTCAACCCCTCACCCTTATTCCTTCGAGAGACCCACAACCTTTGCCATTTCCTTCCCCCAGCTACCCCCAATTCCCTCTCTAACATGCAATATACTCATAACTAAGGAAATTAGTTTATAGGCATTGCAATTCAAATCACACAAAATTCAAAGTATATTCTAATGAAAATAAATTTTCTAATACCAAAATAATTATTAAATATTAAATTAAATTAAACAATTTAATAAATAATAGTAAATTTTTAATTTTAATTATACCAAAACATTACACACCCATGGTAAACCATAATATTAATTTTAATACCACCCGGATCGGATGACAGGGAGGCATGACATGACCAGGGTGAGGGCATCGGGATCCACCCACATGTGGCATCCCACTAGCCCCCCATGACATCAACCCCCCTCATCCAACTATTTTTACAATCTGATTACTGGATGCCTGTTGTATGCAGTCGGGGTTGAGCTTTGTTGGTGTCAGTTGTTATGCTACGTTTGAGGTGTCCAATAATGGTGGGAAATAAGGCCAAAGGAGGTCCACGTTGAACACTGGGTGCAGGCCAAGGAAAGTAGGAATATTGAGCTCAAAAGCATTATCCCCCACGGCCTTGGTGATAGTGTACGGCCCATAACGGAGTGGGCGAAGCTTTCGATGAGGCAAAGCTTCTGATGGGGTCCTATAAGGCGTTCTTTCTGCAAGTGCAACCAAACTTTGTCGCCCACCTGAAACTTATGTGGCACCCGATGTTGATCATGGCATTGTTTGTATTTGTCACTGGACTTCTGTAGGATATACTGAACCTGTTGGCGGATGTGTTGGATCCGCTCAATGAACCGGGTGGCTTTGTCAGCTTCAGTTGGAGAAGGAGATGAGTCGGTCAAGGTGACCACAAGGGGAAGTGCAACATCTATGGGACCCAATGGTTGGAATCCCAACCCCACCTAAAAGGGGTTGTGGTCGGTTGAGCTATGCAAGGCTCGGTTGTAGCTATGTTGGACATAGGGAAGGCTCTCATCCCATGTGCGAGGGTGCTTTGAATTATACATGCGAAGGATATGCACAATCATTTGATTTACAACCTCAGTTTGGCCATCTATCTAGGGGTGGAAGGCCATGGATTTGGTGAGCTTGGTGTCCAGCAATGACCAGAGGCTCGACCATAATGTATTGAGAAATTGACTATCCCGATTTGAGACAATGGTTTGTGGGATTCCAAAATGTACCCAGACTCATTCAAAGAAGAGCTTGGCAGTGGCCTTTGTTGTGATGCCCTTCTTGCACGCAACCAAAATCACCATCTTAGAAAAGTGATCAACAACCACAAAAACACAGTCATTTCCCCACTTCGTGGATGGGAGGCCCGACATGTAGTCCATTGAGATGGATTCCCATGGCATGTCAATAGTAGGAAGAGGGGTGTACAAGCCATGTTTCTTAGTGTTCGTTTTGGCAATAGCGCGGGTAGTGCAGGACCTGATATACTTGTTGACCTCCTGTCGAAGTTTCGACCAGTAGAAATGTTTATGTAGCATCTCCATTGTCTTTTCGACACCGAAGTGTAGTGGGCTTCCCAGATCATCTTTGCTTGTTCACTTGATGGAACACAGATATGGCCTAGACGACACAACAACCCATCCTGGAGATGGAAATTATTGACAATTGCATTTGCACCCAACATTTGGTAGGTGGTGGCGAAGTCAGGGTATTGTCTCATAGAGTTGGGGCCATCTAGAGGTCTCATGGCCGAAAGAGTCTATCACTGTGGTGAGTGCCACGATTGGTGGTCTGTTGAGGCAATCAGTGACGCGATTGGTGCTTTCTATTTTATACTTGATGTTGAGGTGGAATTGCTGCAAGTATGTGGACCACTTTTGATGGAGGTCATTCTACAATTTTCCCTATGTCTGTATGAACTGTAG
Source organism: Picea engelmannii (assembly GCA_009831015.1). Lineage (NCBI taxonomy): Eukaryota > Viridiplantae > Streptophyta > Pinopsida > Pinales > Pinaceae > Picea > Picea engelmannii. The sequence goes on along the minus strand of ML817459.1, from coordinate 122,553 downwards.
TGGCTTATGATCAGTGTGGATGATTGTCTCCTTCCCAAGAATGTAATGTCTCCACTGGCTACAGGCTTGCACAATGGAGTACATTTCTTTATCGTAAGTAGGGTACTTACGGATAGTATCTGACAGTGTCTCACTATGATAGGCCACGGGGTGGCCGTGTTGAGTGAGAACGGCGCCCACAACATAGTCTGAAGCATCTATCTCGATCTCAAAGGGATGTTGCAGGTTTAGTAGTGCAAGTACTGGGGTTGAGCACAAGCGTTGCTTCAAATCATCGAACGCTTGTTGTTGGGACCGGCCCCATGCAAATTTCTCCTTACCACCACCCCTGTTTATTTGGCTGAGGGCCCACGCAATATGGGAGAATCCCAGCACGAACCTGCGGTAGAAATTGGTAAGGCCCAAGAAGCTTTGAAGCTTAGTGAGTGTGGTTGGGGATGGCCAGTCACGGATGACTTGGATCTTGGTTGGATCCACATGTACGCCATGTTTATCAATGATGTATCCCAGGTAATGGACCATGTCCATGCCGAAGGAGCATTTTTCCAAGTTGGCGTATAGCTTGTGCTGTTGCAGGGTGTGTAGGACCTGTTGAATATGCTACAAGTGTTCGTCCCAAGTCTTGTTGTAAATTAGAATGTCATCTAGATACACCACTACAAAAGTATTGGTGAATGGTCGTAGGATATCATCCATCATCCTCATGAAAGTTGTTGGAGCATTTGTCAAACCAAAGGGCATGACCAACCATTCAAAAATGCCTTCCTTTGACTTGAAGGTGGTCTTCCATACATCTGTCTGTTCTATCGGGACCTAGTGGTAGCCAAACTTTAGATCAATCTTACTGAAGTATTTAGCCGTCGTAAGTTGATCAAGGAGTTCATCGATTCAGGGAATCGGGTACCGATTTCTGACTGTGATTTTATTCAGAGCCCGGTAATCAATACAGAGTCACCAGGTTCCATCTTTCTTTTGTACCAGCATGATTGGGCTCCCACAAGGTGATGAGCTAGGATGGATGTGCCCCTTGTGGAGCAGTTCTTGGATCTATCACTTGATCTCCTCATTCTCTAACAAAGAGTGACGATAGACTGGCCCATTGGGCAGTGGTGTGTCGAGGGTCAAATCGATGGGGTGCTTGACCTGGAAGTGCAGAGGTACCCCTGTAGGTGAGGAGAAGATATCTGAGTATTCTTCCACGACCTTATCTACTTGCTTTTGTTGTGTGGAGAAGTCGGTTGCAGAGACCCTAGATGTGGTTGTGATCTTTCACTTATTCTGAGAGTGAATCACGAAGAAGACAAACTTCCCCATCTGAGAGATGTCCTTCCTACATTTCTTAGCAGAGATCAAGGAAATAACACTAGGTGGGACTGTCTCGAGTATCCTATACAATTTCTTGTTCAAAGTAATAATAACACTATGAGGCCTAGACTCATATACAGCATGATGTTTCCATAAATAAGGTTGGCCAAAAAGAACATCACAAACTTCGAGAGGTGCAACATCACATAATACCTTGTCTTTGAAGGGCTTGATGTCGTACGACAGTTGTCACTATTGGTTGATGAAGAGATTGCTTCCTTGGCAGAGCCATCCAATGGTGTAGCGTTGTGGGTGCGGCATTTTTGGCAAGGCCAGCCACTTTACGACCTCCACTGAGATGAGGTTCTTCTAGCTACCGCTATCAATGATGAAGTGCAGTGGGGTGCCTTTTACCCACATCTATGAATGGAAGAGGCGCTCTCCTTCTTCTGGCTCATCTGGTTCACCGAGTTGGAGCTTGGTGGTAGCAATGGTGGCACTAGGTTCCGCATCAATGATCCATCTTCCCCTTTCTGGTTCTAGCTTAGAGTCAGAATCCACATCTGATTCAGAGGCTTTCACTTCGGCCACCAATGACTTCTTTCAGCGGCAGTCAACAATGTTATGCCAAGGGCTCTTATGGAAGTCGCACCACTTCCCGGTGTCTTTCTTTGTCTTTCTGGTGTCCTTCTTTGCTTGCGGACTGGACTGGTTGTCTTGATACTTTCCATCTTTTCTCTGTCCTTTGTTCTCTGGGTTGGGGCCGCCCTTTCCTGGATTTTGTTGTAAGGGGTTCCCAGGCCCAAATAGTCGTGTCTTTTGTTTCAACTTCTGCTCGATTTTGATCGCATATCTGTAGGTCGTGCCCAAGGATGAGATGTCCGGAAATTCCATTTCGATCTGAATGTATCTATGTAGAGCACCGTGATACTTTAGAACTAGATGTCACTCTGAATCTTTGATACCCATCTTGGTGCGCAAGGTATGGAAGACATTTGTGAAATATGGCACTGCTTGGTCTCTTTCTTGTCGCAGTGTGGTCCATTTGGTATACAGGTCGTCATAACTTCCAACAGGGTAGTATTGTTCCTTAATAGCATCCCTGAAGGATTCCTACGTGGCCGTGAATGAAAATAATGAGGGTTCCTCTGTTTCATTTTTCTCACAGAACATTTCCCACCAATCTTTAACATGGGGAACGGATTTGAGGAGTGAAAAAGTAATCTTTTCTCTATTTGAAAAGTTATGGACAGAAAAATACTCTTCTAGTAGATTCAACCACTTGTCTACAACATCTGCGTCTATATGACCTTCAAATATAGGATTATCGAAGTTTATGTGTACCTTGAAGGGGTCGGCGCCTCCATTCGAAGAAGATGTGTCGCCTATTGGTAGTCGCTGAAGGATTTGCGTGAAACTATCCATCATCTCGTTCCTTTGTTGCGTGAGGGCTTCCTCAATCAATAGTTTTAAAGGATCTCCTATCCCATCATCTTTCTTTTCTCCTACCATGAGAGGTTTCTTGGGTATGTGAGAGTTTTTGTCCTCATGAGAAACAAGCTCGAGACCCAAGTCTTTGTACTCCGACCTCATTGGGGACATGCATTAAGATGACAAGGAGTCGACTGCTCTAATACCACTAATCCAGATTTTATGAGCAGAACGAAATGAATACAAATTATTAATAGGTTCTTAACACAAAATAACAAAGATACAGTAAAACTGATTTTCTATTCAATAAATAAATAAGCTGGAAACTATAAAATGTAGTGGAAACAATCTTGCTAGAATGGTGGTGGCTTATCTCTGAGAAGAGATGTGACAGTTGCGCTCATTCGAAAGAAGATGATTACAATGAGGCTCTGAAGGCCTTTTTACAATAAACAAGAATGCCAAAAAACCCTAGACATCCCAAAACCTAACCCTAGGAGATGAAGCACCAAAAGTCATGTGGGCCCCGTTTGGGTAAGTCAGTACATCAACTTCCCGGGGTCGTAACGTTTGCATACGATCTTCGTTTTAGGCATATGATAGCCCATTGGAAAGATCTATATGAGGACTACAACAGTTGCACAAAATTTTATGATGAAATTTTGCAACCGCAACATACCCCCAAAAAACATCGTTTAGGGCCTCAAAACGGCTCCAGAAGTTCAGGACCCGAAAAACTGCTAAAAATAGTAAATTATCAAAATTGCTGGAAAGATGTTTTGAGCCAACTGGAAAAGGTGGGTGGCCACCGATATCCACTTGGATTAGTACAAGAGACCATGGCCTATATGGTCCATTTTGACTATGTCCTATCTTTGCATCCATGGAATTCCTGGCAATTAAATCTGTTAATGGAACAATCATGGTGCCTCGTCTTGGTTCTCAGTTATCTCTATCGGCAGACCATGCTCCCACTTCATTATATTCCTTACCTCGTCAAGCTCCCCTATCATCTCTCTCCCACCTTCCTACACTCATCTATCGTCCTCATCTCCAACTCCATAACTTTCCTCCTTTTGCTCTCCATTCCCCACCTTCTTGGTCTCTTAATGGATAGAGACACACAAAGGCAGTGAGCTAGAAGTCATTTTGGGGGTGCCTCGACCCGTCACACTCAAGAAATAGTATCCCACTCGGCATAAATGTATGAGGCACATATGCTCCCAGATATCCAATCTGAATTAGACCTCGCAGAGGCAGATGCCAAGGTACAACAGTATTTCATCTATGACGAAGACATGGATGTTGTTAGAAAAATAGGACCATGGAGCAATAAAATAAAACAAATGCGGAAACAAAACACAGAACATACACTATACAATATAGACACAGATTTACGTGGTTCACCCAGTGTGGGCTATGTCCACCAGAGAAATTGTCAGGTCCTTCCTTTATTATTATCCAACAAATGAAGGGATACAACCTACAACAAACCCGTTGTAACTTCCTCTTCTTTCTCTCACAGTATCCTATCTCAGAATACAATATTCACCATCAACCATAGACACAATACATTTCCATCATAAAAGAGGGTTGCCTTCTAGGGAAAAAAACCCTAACATAATCTCTACCATTAGATCTCCAACCTTATAATGAACGGTCCAAATTTACAATGAAATTACAATATAGATTTACAAGGCAATTTTTCCTTCGGGGGCTTCACCTTCGAACCCCCGCTGGGGGCCCGCTTTCCCCCAGACCCCACAGACGGGGGGATAGCCCCCCCGGACCCTACAAAGGGGGTACCCCCCCTCTGCACTCCCCTGCGTGGAAGAGTGTACATACTTCTGGGGTGTAAATACTTCATGGGGTATAAACACGGCTGAAAGCAAGGACCTTTGAATCAGGAAGATAATCAGGCTCCACAACCAACAATCTCCCACTTGGAGACTGATCTCAACAACTCCACCGATGTTGTATATGCTAGACTCTGAACCTTCTTGGACTGGAAAATTTCTCATCTTCATCTTCATTCTTGAAGACCAACTGAAACTAAGTAGGAACTCAGTTTCTCCCTGGTTACTCCCTTTGTTAACATGTCTGCAGGATTCTGGCTAGTTTGTATCTTTTCCAATTTCAAATGTCCATCTTCCAAGGTGGATCGTATGAAGTGGTACATCAACTATATATGCTTAATCTTTGAATGGAAGGTTGAGTTCTTTGCAAGGTGAATGGCACTCTGAATGTCACAATACAACCTCTTGTTCTCCTACTTATTTCCCAATTCCTCCATAAACCTCTGTAACCAAATCATCTCTTTACTAGCCTCTGTAGCAGCAACATACTCTGCCTCTGTTGTTGAAAGTGCAACGAGCTTTTGCAATTTCGAAATCCAACTTACTGTTGTTCCACCTATAGTAAAAACATACCCTGTGGTGCTCCTCATGCTATCTTTATCACCTGCCATATCTGAATCAACATATCCCTATAGAAAAGTGTATGAACCTCCAAAACATAATGCATGCATAGTAGTACCTCTCAAATACCTGAGAATCCACTTTACTACCTCCCAATGTTCTTTACTTGGATTGTTCATATACCTGCTCACAACTCCCACTGCATGTGCAATATCTAGTCTTGTGCAAACCATTGCATACATCAAGCTACCAACTGCTGATGAATAAGGGACCTTGGACATGTATTCTATCTCCTCCTGTGTCTTGGGACACATTTCCTTAGTTAATTTGAAATGGCTGGCCAAAGGTGTACTAATTGGT
>ML817459.1:92516-104252 GCA_009831015.1 Picea engelmannii | reverse complement strand
CCAGGAAACCAGAGTATGGCTGAAATCTATACAGTCGGGAGCTTAGCTCTACCATCGATCCTTACGAAAATGGCAAAAATGCCTACATATACTCAAAAAACTACAACAGCAGCGGAACCAAGAAAATGCATTGAAGGCTTTGCATCTGCATGGCTTCTGACACTCTGCAGTCGCAATCTTTGAATAACCATGCAACTTATGGCAAACGCGATCAGTCTTCTGACAGTTACATTCGGTGAATCGACGTGCCTTTAATTCATGGTAGGACGTCCCCATTATGGCGGAGACGATGTCTAACCACCACCAACCGCTTTAATAACTGCTTCTCGGGATTGAGGAATACTTCTCGCGCTGCCACCTGGAACAACCGAATAGCTTGAGAGATGGACACGAGGGCCAGCGCGGAGGGGAGGACATGGTGTACGGTAGGAGTGATGGCGAGAAGAGAGAGTGATGACAAAGAGGGGTAACAAGGGATGATTCGTGGCGGAAGACAGTCAGGTAGACAGGGGGGAAGACGGGAGGACGAACTCGCCTTCGGGTGAGAAACGGATGTAGAAAGAGAGCGGGACATGCGGCAGGAAATAAGTGGATGGTGGGAGAAAAGAGAGCCACGAGGACCGCCGAGGAGAGGTGAGTGGATGACACACGGCAGCAGGGGAAAGGCGGAAGAGAGAATAAAACGACAGGAGGAGGGCCCACACTGGTTAAACACAGGGCAACTTAGAGGAGCGGGACTACACGAGCGTCGTTGATCTAGGCACTATGATCCTGGCCGTCGGGAAGCTGCACATGGGATCTCGGACCCCCCCCCTCCGCTTAAAGGTAGAAAGGCGGGGGGGGTCCGAAAAGGTCTTCATAGCCGTTGATCCGGGCGCGCTCATCTGGTCCGTCGAAGAGTTTCACCCCCGATCTCAGACCCCCCCCCCTCGCTTAAATATCGAAAGGCAAGGGGGGTCCGAAAATTGTTGTGCGTCGTCAATTTGTGCACGCAATTATGGACCGCCCGGACTTGCTTGTTGCTTACCATGGGTGCATTATTGCCCGAAACTTTGGACAAGTGGGTTTTAATCCATTCTTTTGATATCTAAACCCCTTAGCAAGAAATATCGCTAACAGTTAGGCACTAAGTTTACATGACTAAATCCCAATAGCACTCTCAACTACACTGAATCATCCTTCCTCCCTAACTGATCTAGGTGGATATTGGTGGCCACCCACCTATTCCAGTTGGCTCCTCTTGTCCATTTTTAGTTCAGCACATTCTTTTGTACTTATTTGTAATTGTGGGTTCTACACTTCTGGGGTTGTCTTAATCCCTACACATCTTCCAGGTGGATACTGGTGGCCTCTCACCTAATCCAACTAGCTTATTTTGTATGTTTTCATGTCATCACATCTTGTTGTACTTCCAGGGCCATTTTGAAGCCATTAATAGTGTTTTTTTGGCTTGCCACACTCAAACTATAGATGGAATTAGAGTTTGATGGTGTAATGTGTAGTTCTCTAAAATACCTTTCCAACGGGCTATCACGCGCCTAAAACGAAGTTCATATGCAAAATTTACGACCTCGGGAAGTTGAGGTACCAACTTACCCATAGGGGCCCACATGACTTTTGGTGTTTCACCTCCTAGGGTTAGGTTTTTGGATGTATAGGGTTTTGGAATTAATGAGTAATATCAAAAAGGCCTCTGGAGCCTCATTGTAATCATTCTGCTCAGACGGATGTGCGTAGCAACCACATCTCTTCTCAAAGATAGCTACCACCATTCGAGCAAGTGTTTCAGTTCTGTAGTTTTACAGTTTTATCCTATTTTATTTGTTCAATAGAAGATATTGTTCACTGGATATCTGTGTTGTTCTTCATATCTTTGTGTTTATTGAATTTAGTTTATTAATCAATTCGTTCTGCTCCTAAATCCAGATCAGTGGTATTAGAGCAGTCTTCTCTTCATTTATTTTTCTTTGTGCATGTCCCCAACAAGATCTTGGTACAAGAGGTTGGGACTCGAACCAATCGAGTCGTTTCAAGATCGTTCACGTTGAGCCGACAACAACCCATGGTGGTCAAAAATAAATATGATGGAGCATGAGATCCTATTAAAATTTTGCTTGAGGAATCCCTCACATGACAAAGGAACGAAATGATGGACAACTTTGCGCAGATCCTTCAATGACTGCCCACAGGAGAAGCATCTTCATCAAGTGGCTATAGCCCATTTCACATGGGGCTGGGATTCCAACCCTTGAGTCCCATTGATGTTGCAATACCTCTTTCCACCACACATACAGACTCTTCCTGTGTTCAATTTGACGCTGATAAATCCACCATATTCATTGATAAGATTCAGCGCATCCACCAACAGGTCCAGGAGATTTTGCAGAAATCCAATGCTAAGTACAAGCAGCTCCATGATCAACATAGGGTACCACACCAGTTTCAGGTTGGAGACAAAGGCTGGTTACATTTGCAGAAAGAACGTCTCGTAGGGCCACATCGAAATCTCTACCCACTTCGTTATGGGCCTTACACTATCACCAAGGTTGTGGGTAGCAATGATTTTGAGCTCAACACTCCACCCTTCCTTGGCCTGCACCCAGTGTCTAATGTGGACCTCCTCTAGCCATATTTTCCAGCATTATTGGAAACCTCAGAGATCGCATAACAACTGACACCAAAAGAACTCAACCCTTACTGCATGGCACAAGCATCCACTGATCAGATAGTGGACACATGGGTCAAGGGCACTCGCCAGCAGAGGATCTAGATTTATTGATTTGTTAAGGCAGGGCAGCTCCTAAACCAAGGCAAGTGGCTCACCCATAGCCAAATCCAACAGAAGTTTCATCACCTGATGGGGGAACTCAATGCAATGGATACCACTTCTTCCTAAGGGGGGAGGATTGATCCAGGTGGATATTGGTGGCCACCCACCTATTTGAACTGGCTCCTCTTGTTCTTTTTTAGTTCGGCATGTTCTTTTGTACTTCTTTGTAATTATGGGTTCTACACTTCTGGGGTTGTGTGAACACTTATGGGGTTTTCTGAATCCCTACACATCTTCCAGGTAGATACTGGTGGCCTCTCACCTAATCCAACTGGCTTATTTTGCATGTTTTCAAGTCAGCACATCTTGTTGTACTTCCAAGGTCATTTTGGATCCCTAAATAGTGTTTTTTTGGCTTGCCATAGTCAAACTATAGAATGAGTTAGATTTTTATGGTGTAATGTGTAGTTCTCTGAAATACCTTTCCAACAGGTTATCACAAGCCTAAAACGAAGGTCGTATGCAAAAGTTACAACCCCGAGAAGTTGAGGTACCAACTTACCCATAGAGGCCCACATGACTTTTGGTGTTTCACCTCCTAGGGTTAGGTTTTTGGATGTCTACAGTTTTGGAATTCATGAGTAATATCAAAAAGTCCTATGGAGCCTCATTGTAATCATTATGCTTAGACGAATGCACGTAGCAACCACATATCTTCTCAGAGATAGATACCACCATTTGAGCAAGTGTTTTAGTTCTATAGTTTTATAGTTTCAACCTATTTCATTTATTCAATAGAATATATTGTTCACTGCATATCTCTGTTGTTCTTCATATCTCTATGTTTATTGTATTTAGTTTTTTAATCAGTTTGTTCCACTCCTAAATCCGTATCACTAACCTACTTCCATCTTCCACATCCTGTCATTTCCTCTACTGAACTATATTAGAGTGTCAACTATATTGACCTAACTCTATATAGAACATGTAAGTGGAAGTTTCAAATACCTTGAGCTAGCTTCTCTAATGGGAAACTGGAAGTCACCATCACACATCTAGGGGAGCATGGATTAACACAAATCTCCCTCAACTCCAAGTTTTGAAGACTAAATGGTGGGAAATACCTCCACCCCTCCTCATAGAACTAGGGTATGTTATCCCTTATCCTAGGTATAACTAAGGATATCATGTCTCGAAGCCCACAGGTCCTAGGCATAGATTGTTGAGAGCCAGATGACTTGAGCATGGCCCCGAAGGGCCCATATTTTCTTTAGTGCATCCCATCTATCAGCAACAGCAGGATCCATCTCACCAGCCTCATCCTGAAGTAGCAGTAAGTCTTGCTCCATGAGGTAATGAATCTGGGTATCATGGTATGTGTCACTCTGATTATTGAAGCACTTGAATTATCCTTCATTTCATAACGTTTGCTTGGAACTTATGCTCTTTAACTTGCTCATACTTGGGAGGGTGACATGATGCCCTAGTAAGTCGATCTCCCTTTAGGATGGGTTTCCACTAGGTTTGTCTATGAAAGGTCATCGTCCATTCCCTCCATACTTACCACTTTCCATCGTTACTCTTCTCATTTTTCTCCCTACCTTTGTTCAGGCATTGGGTTTTCCACACTAAGAAGGGTTTTACCTTGCCTTGTGGGAAGAAGGGGCTAAAGGCACAGAGGGTAAAAGTAGTTGGCAAGAGTTAAAATCCAAAATGAAACCTTTGAGATGCTTCACCCATGGATTCCCGAGAAATCAATAAAAGGATTCTCAGTAAGAAAAGGGAACCCGTAAGATAAATAAACACTCAAGGAATTAATTGATGGATAGGAGGTCTCATATTGAGCTGACCTGTTAGGACCATGGGCATGTAGCAGTATGACACAACCAAGAGAAAGGGCGTCTCATCACGATCCATCCTTCTCATCTCCATGAAATTCTTGTGGGTAACGTTGTCACCTCTAGTTACCAATCCAAGACAGTGTCCCTCAGCTCTTCCCTTGAAGCACAAAATAAAAATCAATAAGACTAAGAATAAAAATCATTGAATGGGCTAGGAAACAATGGCATCCATGATAAGGTGCATCTCTCCCTCTACATAGTCACCCACAGGTAAGACCTACATTTCCTTGTTATCACTGCACCCTATTTCCAAACACTTCCCATGTCACCTCACACACACTTACATGACCTAGATTGGCTTCACCTAGGAAACAATCCAAACTTAAGGAGGTTTATCCCAATAGGACATCTTGAGACCCTCTCCTAACCTGACTTGTTAAATTGCATAACATCTTTAAGCATTTGTCTGGATAAAGGGGGTTTTGATGCACATGTTTGGGTAACTTGATTATTAGATGTGATTGACATTGCTATGATCCATGTGACTTATGAACCCCTGGAGGGCGTACTTGTTGTTGTTGCAGGACCTTACCTGACGAATAGGTACATATGGGGGAATGATTAGCTCAGACCTCCATGGGGATGAGATCCCATAGATGGATGTTGTGACCCCAACCATGGGCAGAGAGACACCAGAGGCTTGCACCAAGAAGAAATAAGGATGTTTCCCTCGAGACACTCTAGCAGGCCTAGACCCAGGGGGGTCTTGCCTTTCCACTAGGACGTTGACCCTTGAGGGCCTATGATGTCATAATTTTGACCCTAGACATCATCTAGTCAGGGTTTTCATTTATGAGGGTGATTGTGTGCTAGTTGGCACGTGTGGCATCATTTAGGGCCTTTGGAGGCCAAACGTTTTGCATTTGAGGCCTATCGTTCCACACTAGGGGTCTAATGTCACCCTAGAAGGGCATGACATCACCCTTGGATTTCATTGTAGGGTTTAATTAATGTCATTTATGTAAAAACTAGATTTTAATGTAAATTGGCCTTGTCAACCTTTTTATGACCTAATTTTAATTAAAGGTCATTGATACTCTATAAATAGAGAGAGAAAACTCTGATTTTTTTCATCATTGACTCATCACACAAGTGTGTGGTCTGAAATTTGGCCCTCTTCTAGGGTTATTGGCTGAAATTTTAGGCGCACTTCTCTTGGAGGCTAAAAATTTGCAACTTGAATCATTCTTGGTGAAGTTACTTGGCATTTCTAGGGTTTTATGGCTTGATTATTGTTGGTGAAGTAAGTAAATCTGAAATTCTTCACTTTATTTGAATGGTTTATGGTAAAGATTATGAAATTGTGTGTTCATGTTAAAGATTATGAAATTACTTGCTTGACAAACCACTTCTTTACTCTTCATTTGCTAGACCTTGCCAAGAGGATTTTTACCTAGGTAAACTTCTAGAACCCTAAATACTAGCACTTTAGAAGTTATTATCTAGTCAATTGTTGCTTCTAGTATTTATTCAATAGTCTAAGGAAGGAAGATCTTGTTAGAGCCTAAAATTGGTTACACTCTAGCAAGTTTGTTCTTATGGTTTGGATGTTGAGGCCTTGAAGAGCCAACACCTCTTCCATCCATCTCTTATCCTTAGGAAAGTATTATCATTGTGTATTTTCCTCCAAGTAGAAAACCATCATCTCTAGACTCCATTACCCTATAAAGGCACTAGTTCATTCACTATAGTGATTGATTGATCAAACAAACTCTTAAACCATCTTCCTTGAAACATTTACTAACTTTTACTAACCCTAAACTATACTAATCCACTAAATAACTTGCTGATGTTGCAAAATATTGCTACAACCATCTTACAGCAGAAAATTCATCTCCAAAAGTGACATTAAAAGCTGATTAGACATACCCAGTTTTGCTTCCGATAAGTTGTTATCATTTTGTCAAATTAGAGTTATATTCTCTTGTCATTTTCAAGCATTTTTGAAGCATAATTATTGTGGTTGTTACAAAACATTCATTGTTGTTATAGACAATTACTTTGCTGCAGTATTATATCAGCTTACTTATTTTTCAAAGGTTTGTGATTTTATGAAGCACTAACATCATATGATACCTTGAAATTGCATGCTTTTTCTATTATTGTCTTTTTCTAGGAAGGTACACCTCATTTATCTTTTGCTTCATCTCTATAGGACACAAAGAACCTTTGAAATTGAGTGACTTGTGAGAGGGGGGAACTTTTTGTACTTTTTCCTTAACCTTCTCAAACCCCCAGGTCACTGGGGACGTCTCTCCTGGGGTACATCGATATAATCCTACATAGAAATGGGTTTTCTATTAAGGTGACAGTGATAAGTCACTCCCTGTTATGCCAGTCGTGTACCTACTTTATTTGGGATTTAGGAAAGTACAAATTGTGTGATAACATTTTAGTGTCGTTGTCGGGGAACACTGAGTCAATGTTCCTCAAAGACACTTTTTTCGGAAAGCCTTTCCCTCAAATCCTTTATCTTACGAATCTTACCTTGCGACTCCATTGAGGGTGATTCCCTCTTTTCCCTTTGATGATCCCTAGAAGGATTATCTGGTGAATCCACTAATGACAAAGCCAACCATGGCCTCCCAATGGGACCTGGGTAATTTTAAACCCTTAGATATGAATAAAATTTTGGTTTACCCTCGAAAAATGCCTCTAAGGTATGAAAAATGGCTCCCTAGATTCACTGGTAATGATGGGGTTATAGTCGAATATCACATGGATAATTTTTGGGCTTTCTTTCAATTCCACCCTGTCAGTGATGATGTTGAATATTTGGAAATGAAACTTTTCTCTACCACTCTTCATGAAAATGATCGAAAATGGTCTGATGATCTCCCTGATGCTAGCATCACATCTATGGACCAGTTAGAAAAACCCTTTCCCAAAATATGGGATATTGAGTTCGAAGATATCAACATGTCAATAAACAAACATAATCACGTAAAGAAGAATGAGAAAGAAACTATTAGGGAATTTCATGATAGATTTAAGGGGATAATACAACAAATCCCAGCAATCTATCACCCATCACACAACTTTCTTCTTTTTATTTACACCAAATCCTTTACAGGACAAATAGGTTTCTCTATCAGAGATAAAGCTCCTAGAACAATCCAGGAATTTTATGGCTTAGCTACTAAAATCGAAGCCAATAACTCATCATTCAAAAAAAAATATTTTGTTCCAGAAGTCAAGGTTTGTGAGCCCAAAAATACCCCATATATTCCCAAGAGACTCCCTCCCTTGAGATATCTATTGAAGAAACCCCGAAAGATTTATAATAATAAATCAGTCAACAAGAGGTTGAGGAAATGGATCTTGATGAAGGTTATCAATCCCATGGGAAAGGGAAATAATTTACTCATGCTTCTGCCAAGGATAATGAGGACCTGGTTGAAGAGAGATAGCCTAAAGATATCAAACATAATGATGAAGTATTAATGTGTGCTCCTCCCTCTGATGAAGCCATCCAAGATCCTATTCCTCCTGCACAAAGAGAAGAGGATGAGATTAGTCATTTTCCTTTTCAGTTTTTTTACGATACCCTATTCTATGATTCAGAAGGTGAAGAAGAAAGGGAACCCTTGGACAAGCTAGATCCTCCATATTGTGAAGCTGAAAATATAAGAGCAAGTCACAAGGACGAGACAATGATGTTTGCTCTTCCATTTGATGAAGTTATCCAAATCCTCGAAGCTCCTACACAAGAAGAAGTAAACATGATAAGTTATTTCCCTTTCCAAGATTTTGATGATGCTTTATTTTATGATTTGGAAAGTGAAGAAGTGTTAGAGGAACCCTTCGATGTTTCAATCCCTTCATGTTATGATAAAGATAATTACTTTTTTGATAATATCGATGAGTTCATACATGTCAGGAAGCATAAATGGGATATGATTGGGTATGATGGGGATCCCATTTACGACATTGAAGGTCATTTCCAAACATTTCCTTTACAACTATCATATGAGGTTACTAATTATTATGACATGTGGAAACAAGGAGATGATATAGTTACAAAGACTTTTCAAATACCTAAGGATGACCTAGTTCTATGTTCTCCTGATGATTTTCGGTCATACCTTGAGGATTTTGATGAGTATTCCTTTGAGCATTTGAATTTATTCCATGAAGAAAATTATCAACCACCATTGTGCTCAGATATTGATGAGGGTGAGGGCATTGATTTCCTGAAGCAGAGTACTTGTGACAAGGTTTCCCAGCCTCCTTCGATTACTTTACCTCGCTATGTCACTAAGGGTGCAGTTGGAAAACATGTCCCTGTCTTGAGTTTTCTCTAGGGAAAAGATTGCGTTTAGAATTCAAGGGTAGGTTGAATACCTTGAAAACAAGTTTATTAGTTCACTCTTTCAGCTTTCCCTTAGAACAATTTCGATCATCCTCTAGGTTCTTGCTAGTCCCTTCCCAGACCTCAAGATGTGATGATGTCCAAGGTAGCCAACCTTCAGACTCTTTGAGTTGATCTTTTGAGCCTTTTATTTTTCACGATCCCTTTCTGATATGGATTGAGAACTTTCCTAGAAGTGTGACTTGTCATAATTTTGTCCCTCCCTCCCGCCTCCATGAGCTAGACTTTACGATTTTTGGTGATATGATACATGCTCTAACTCATGTTATTTTTGTGCTTGACTTATCATTGTTTTGGTTTATGATGAAGCACAAATGTATGTATTATGAGATATTGTTGGCATGGTTTCAATGGTTATTTGACTACACCTAGCATTCAACCAACAGGTAAGTAGAGGTAGCTAGGAATTTGCATCCATTGTATATACCATCTGCATTCATGCTATTGTAGATTCATTTTCATCATTGTATTTTCCATTTATGTATATAGGTTTGCTTATATTTATTTTTATATCATGTATGAGCGAGGGGTGATATCACCACCCTAAGGATTACTGATGTACTTTGTTGAGATTTAGTAGGCCTGGGTCATACCAGAGATGTTGAGGTTCTCATGCGTTATACGGTGAGAACATGTCCTCAAGTTGGAGCCATATGTTATCCCCTATTCTATGGGTAACTAAGGATATCATGTCTTGAGGCCCACTAGTCCTAGACATGGACTGTCGAGAGCCAGATGACTTGAGCATGGCCCCAGAGGGTGATCCAAATTATTTTTGGCACAAAATGAGAGAAAATATATAATAAATAAATTCACTGAGATGTCATGGATATCCAATAATATAACAAAAATGTATTAGAGATGCAACCATAAACACATAGATACAATAACACATGATTTCTATTAATGAAAGAGATGTACAGATACTGTAAAAATACAGAGTGAAAGACTCACTAGAATGGTGGAAGCTTATCTCTTAGAAGAGATGTGATGGCTACTCGCATTCGCAATAAGATGATTAAAATGAGGCTCTGAAGGCCTTTTTACAATAAACAGGAATGTCAAAAACCCTAGACATCCAAAAACCTAACCCTAGGAGATGAAGTGCCAAAATTCATGTGGACCTCGTTTGGGTAAGTCAGTACATCGACTTCTAGAGGTCGTAAATTTTGTTGGAGTTACTTCACACACACCTAGGATTTATTTTTCCTAAGGTTATTCCTTGTTTATTAGTCATAATTAGTCATTATCCAGTCTCCTATATTTTAGGGGAGAATATGCCACCTGGAGAATATTCTCTTTCCGTTGACACTTCAGTTTGACTAGTTGAGTTGATCTTAGACGTTGCATTGGTTTTGTCACCATGAAACATTGGGATCATCACCAACTCACTACTCTTTGTTCAGTCAGTTAATTGAAGACTAGTTGACTAGTTAACTCGGCTAGGTGGTAGTTCACTCTCGTAACTACCTGAGAGACTAAACTAGGTGGCAGTTTACTCTTGTAACTTTTGGTGTGTGTCCATATCAATCTAGACCACCACTATTGCTCATTAGTTGCTCATTTATTCTATATATATTGTAAATTATTCACTCTTTGAGTGTGGAATATGGTTAATGAGAATTCTTCCATTCTTTCTCTCCTTCTTCTTCCTTTTCCAATTCTCTCTGCAAATGTGTGTATTATTGTTTAGCTATATCTATTTTGTGTAGGTTCAACACATTTACATGGTATCAAAGCCGATGGATTGCTAAGAAAAAGATACACCAAAATTGTTTTGCAGGTACAAAAGATTGAATACAACAAAAATATGGATTATTCGCCAAAAATACTTCACACCTCATAACTATTTAGAATGGAAGCCAAAAAAAATTCTTCTACTAAGATGCAAAGGCTTATACCAAATAACCATGGCAATGGAAGTAGATCCTGATTCTGTCGATGAGAAAGATGATTTTGTCAATAGACAAGATATGGCCATAGGATGTATCCTCTATTTTATTTCTCCCGAAATTCTCCATCAAGTATATGATGACTCACAAGAATTCACTCCAAATGATTTATGGAGCAGATTGAAGGTTTTATTTGGGAATAAGGAAGAATGCATGTAAAATTTTGACAAGATAGAGAATGTAGAAAAGCCACTGGAAGATAAATCATCTCAGTTTGGAGAGCCTTCTACACAAGTATCTACAGAAATTTGTATTCCAATAATTGAAGATGCTATCTACTCCATTTCATATTTGTTTTCTGAAATTCATGTGGAAGATATATGGCATGCATATCAAGAGTCACATGCAGACACTTTTCCATGCGCAATGCATGCATCTCAGAAGTCAAAAAGAGAGCCGCGCACATCAAATGCCATTCTGATATTTTTTTATCACAATTTGCAGAAACAAAATGGATATTTGAATTCCTCTTGGGAAAATATACATTTTCAAAAAAACAATCGTCCGAAACGGAGTCTGGAAAGTGAAGTTATGATCATTTCAAAATCAACAAAATTTCAGCATTTTTCTGGAAACGGTCGTACAGTTTTCAAATATTCATCCAAAATTTATTTGGATATTTTTTATTACAAGAAGATAAAGTGGATATGTGTGGAAATATCAATGGTGCATATACTTCATCAGATCTGTGCAGACATCTACATCTTCAACAAAATCTTCAACGAGCACAAACTTGCACAG
>ML817459.1:32218-79395 GCA_009831015.1 Picea engelmannii | reverse complement strand
AGGAGGAACTCAAGAAACAGCAGTTGGAGGACAAAAAAGAAGAGGAAGAGCCCAGGATCAGGATCGTGGAACGGTGACCGGCCTCAGAAATCATTGTAAGTTGGTTCATATTGAAGCTAATAAAAAAGATACTTTTCCCGTCCTGAATACATGAGTCTCATCTATGTTATTTGATTTATGTTTTATCTCTAACCCCCTAGTAGATCAGTAGCATTCATGCATAGTTTGTCTTGATTGTAGGAAGCTTTGTGGAAGGAGCAGTAGCAGCAAGGAGATAACAACTCAACGGAGGATCTACTTCAACCGTCGGAAAAAGGTTGGTTTATTCTTCCCGTGTTTGCCTGAGAAAAGGGGTTGAGATTTTGGGTAGAAGGTTAAAAGTTAAATCTTAAGGGTCATGATCTGCGTATAAGTTTAGAGCCCTAGCTTATTAGTCCGTAGGGTAGAATACCCAACAACAAATATGAAGATATATATATACCATGGAGTACAATTTGATCTCCCATGATCACTGAATTCATAGAGGTACTGGTCTAATGAAAAGGAAGCAACAACTCAGGAACGTTGCGGCCACATAATGATGTCTTCAAGTATTATACACTATCTTCTAAGGGTGCAAGTATACATTATGTGAATAAAGGAGTTGAGGTCAAACATAATGAGACATCGTTTGATTACCGGTCATTGATGTATATTATTAACAAACGCAAGACAGCCTACCAATAATGAAAGTAGGTATCAAGGCACTGAGTACATTCCTACAAGTGTGAATAAAGGATTTGGTGTCAAACTCTTGAGAAATCCATTGATCAGGAGACATTGATGTCCATCAATGGCGAGAGAGCCTACCACTAATGACTGCAAGCCTCAAGGTACTCATAAAACTCTAGGTCCCGTAGCTAGAATAAATGAGCTAAAGTCGATGGAAAGAGACCCATTGAAAGGAGAGCATTAAGGCATATCTCATCAGTCATCACAAGGAACAAAGTAGGAGCTTCATGATTTGGTGGATATCGGATGAAGAACATGTTCACGAACCAATGACCCGGTGCATCTTTTGTGTGTACCAAATGCAAGCGGTATACAAAAAAGAGCCTCTGAATAGCAACCAATGATGAAACCTGCTAACAAAGGTGAGGATACCACCAATAAGGCTAATGGCATCCAAGACACTGCATGAATCCCAAAGTGTGAATAGATGTCTTGTCTTCGAACACAAGGGAAACCACCCCGTCAGCGACCAATGATGAAATGTCGATTGTTGGGTTCAAGGTGACCTACTAATGATGCAAGTAGGGCCAGGGTTCATGATAAGACCACAATACCATGTGATTCTAAGACAAACTGAGGGTATGGCCGACATGAAAAGTCGAGATTTCTAAGGAATGGCTGACACAGGTCAATAGACTTCCTTTGAACAAGAACATGAGACATACAATGGACTCCAGTAGCATAGACTCAATGATGTGACTATTAGATGCAGGAGGCATCAATAATGTTCTCTATAGGGACTGGAAGAGTAACCAGTCGGTAGAGAATTCTTTGTGACAAGATCATCTTCCTAAGGCCATGCTAAACCCAAAATTATGATGACATAAGGACTCAATAATTTTGTGCTATGTTCAAAGGCGACACGACTGCTGCCAATTATAATATAGTATTCCCTTCCCGCCCATCCTTTTTTGTTTTTTCATAACAAATGAATGTTATTATACAAAGGAGGAAATGAGTGTCACAAGTAAGCAAAACTAGTTCCATCAGTGGAATGTACCTATTCTTAATGCAAGGAAATGCATGCAGGAGATGGACACTCGGGGTAATGTTCCCTCCAGGGTATAGGGTGTCAAATTGCGAAGGATATAAACAAGGCTCTGCTTGGTTGAGGATGCAAAAAACTGCTTAGGCAATGGTTTATAACGCAAAGTGAGAACCGACTAAAGGCTCAATACCGCAAGCGAGGGCATGAGATGCAATCACAACTTAATGCCAAAAAAATGTCCTTTTTTATGCCTTATAGTCTATTTGGTGTGAAAAAGGGGTAAACTTGTGCCAATGTCTTTTCAAATCCAATTTACGAGTGTGAAAAAGAAAAGTTCACTCGAAAATATTTTCTATTTTTTATAACGAGTCGAAAAAGAGCTTAACTAAGACTCATGGCCTTTCAAATCAAATTTAACAAGAGTGAAAGGGACAAATCACTCGGAAATCTTTTTGGTTTTTAGACGAGTTGGAAAAGATCTTAATTAAGACTCATTTTTGGGAGTCCTAATCAACATGTAAAGGGGGAGGCCAAGGCTCCCGCTTCGGTCTTCTGTAGAAAGTCGATATCTCATGGATAGCTAAAAAATCTTGGGAAAACCCAAAGATCTCCAAGTCAAGGAGGAGAAAGTGATAATGGAGGATACAGTGTCCATGATGGTTCGAATAATGTCTCTTAATAGAAAATACATAGGTGGGGGTATGGGATGCCCCATTAGGTCGTCCCAATCGAAGGGAACCTCGTCAAGACTTGGAAGGAGAGCATTCAGGGGAAGAATAAATCTCTCTCGTTCAAAAGGGAGAGGATTTGGAATGTTGATGACATGACTGAAAGGTGCATCACTTTCTTCAGGGAGAGTAGGATTGACCATAGATTACACTAGTGTGGCCACTTATTCAATTATAGCTTGAAGAGGATGCATAGTAATGAGGGCAAGAGATGCTTCACCCTTGACAAAGGAGGTGAGGTCGGGAGAGGATTGCGTTGGTGGAACCACTGAGATGATCAAGGGAGAAGTGGTGCGAGGAGAAACAATGGATGCCTCAGAATTCGAAGGGCTCTTGGTTGATCCTCACGCTTCTGGTATCTCGGTAATCGCCAGGCATAAATGAGTAAGGTGACTTCCTTTACAAGACCTGCAAAGGAATTTAGGCTTATGTATTAGACGTCTAGGCTTCTCGATGGGACTGGCAGGGGAAAGAGAGTCATCTTCTGTATGATTAATAAAGGTTGGAGACATGACATGGCTATGATTTGGGGAAAACAGGATGGTGCCCCCAACATAATTGGTAGAGGTTGGGGGCAAGCTATTGACATAATTTGTAGAAAAAGTCGACCCATCTCCAACATGACTGGTAGAGGTTGGTGATGGAGCACTAGTATGACTGACAATGACTGGGCTAGCGATAGATTGTGGTATTTGATTCCAAGGTCTGGGGAAAGATTGATTCTAAAAAATTGCAAGCCAGTAAGGATCCTAGTGTACCCCCTGCCCCGGCCCAGAAAAGTGTTGGTTTACACCAAAATGGTCTGAAGAGGTTTGGACAAGTATCATCACTGAGGTCTATGAAGAGACCGAGATAGGATAAGAATTATTCAAGTGAGGATATATGTTGCCCCCTTGTGAAGGGATCCCATAAAGGGGGTAGCCCGAACCATAAAATTTATTCTCCCCATATGAAATACTTGGGGTTACTTGAGGACCTGTCATGGAAAAATATTCGAAGGAACTGACATGGTGGATGAAAGATACATGGGTGGGGTGTAATAAGCGGGATAAGAACCCTTCTGAGTACTGGCTCCTAAGAGTGCATAGCTAGTATTGGATCCATAAAGGAAAAGGTCCCAACCTCCCATGGGGACATGACTCATATCAAATGAAGAAGTAGGCATCGGAGCCATGGTGCCCCCAGATCCAATGCTAGGATTCATATATGTGGGCCAGGGAGAGAATTGCACGGGGGAAGACATATCAACAGAAAAATGACTAGAGACCCAAGGTGCAAACTGAGCGTTGTAGTTATGCATACCATTGTAAAAAGTGGAAGGGTCTATCCCCATGAAATGAGCATGCATCATGGGGTGGGTAGTAGTGAATGAGGGAGAAAGAGAAGCTCCACTTTCCATAATGATGAAACCCAAAATAGACTCCTAAGGCCAACTAGTAGTCAAAGAGCATACCAAAAAGTCAAACGGCCAATATGCAGGCAAACGGGCTAAAGTGGTTGAGTGGCCTCCCTCACTAAAGAAGGTATGTCTCATCCAAGAGGGACCTAACACTCCCCACTAAATTTTTGAGGTAAAAAAATCAGTTATAAGGGCCCTCGTAGGCTTAACAACCAATCGGTCAGATCCCCTCAGAGAGGTAACCCTCCATAAAGTTTGTGTGTTGTTCGACCCCTATCTGACCCAGGGTACAAGAAGAATAACCCCTACAAGTAACCTATGAGATACCTAAGTCAAGAAACTAATAAACCATTGTATAACCGATGCACAGGCGAGCAGTCGTAAGTCTGGATCACCATGGGCAGGGTATAAAAGCCCGACACCTTGAAAGCATTGCCTCTCATAGAGGTATGGGTACTAGCAAGATCTACAAATATGAATAAATCCACAGAAATGTCTCTGACGCTAGGTGAGTATCCAGGGGTTACCCCTTCAACTAACTTCGCGCGACCTCGTGATTAACTCCGGTGTGAGCGGAGCCTCCTAATCTTACCAATTATACAATGGACTTCTCAACTCCCTGTCTCAGACACATATGTTGATTTAATTTCCTTGGAGAAGTTTACTCACAAAATCCTATTCCAAGGCACTAAATCATAGACTAGTTTGTGCACCCTAAAAAATAAAATAGCGACTAATCAATTTTAGTTTAAATCATAAATTTTATTGGTCATGATTACTCAAAAGGGTATGAAAGTGAAACCCATGATGTTATGACTCTACACGAAGATAAATATGAATATAATGCAAAGTCTATCTTTAAATTTTCAATGAATGATATGCTAATAAAAACAATGCAATTTCCAACTTCAACTATGCAATTCAAAAGTAAAATGCAATATTTCACTAAATGCACTAAGCTAATGATAAAGGTTCAAAGACAAGAATGCTAACCAATGCAAAATGCCTATTTTTTTTGTATTTTCAATATATTAAAGAGAAAATGCATGGACTGAAAAGCAACCTGATATGTAAATTCTACTATGTATGGACAAAATAACTTTAAGTAGAAAATCAAGTAGCCAAGCAAACAGCCCAGGGTTCAAGGACAAACCAAAAATGAAAAACAATGAGAAAGACTATGCCCAAAAATTCAACTCCCAACAGGTTTCCCGTCAACCCAGAGAAGCTCAACAGGCACTACATAGACCTAAGAAGGCTCAGCAATCATCAAATCCCACCCAGCAGTCACTAAACCAAGAAAACAAGCAAGGGAAAGTGGTATATGTGATTGTTCAGGGAAACATGGCATATATACGCAGCTAGCAGTGAGACAGTATGCGTGTGTACGCGACTGTCAAGGCAATAGAGCACGTGCAAGCTTGAAAACAAGGCCAGGCAAGGGTAAAAAGGCTAAAAACTCAGACCTAGAGTGAACAAAATTTGTCAAGAAGTGATACGACAAGAAACACAAAGGAAAAAGAGCAATGCAAGAAGAAAAAGTACTTCAACCCTTAGAAGGAAGATCTATCCCGAGTGGAGTCGCCAATTTTGTTACGAGGGAAAAACTCTCTATGGCCAAGGGTAAACCATAACAGACAAGTATGACTACAGAAATCAACTCAATTCCATTGTATGTTGTATAAACTAACATGCAAGATAAGAAAGAGGCCTACCTCGATCCAATGTTTGATGATGTTCCATCGTTGAGCACTTCGACCCAAAGCTGTATACCTACAATAAGTTCTTAACAAATGAGCATAGCAAGTATATGGTGATAGTATAAAAGAGTTACCACATTAGATAACATAATCCATTAATAAACATTACAAACATGCCCATGGATAATAATCATGTATTTGCACGATATCAATAGGACAGGAAAGGGGTATTTTTATTAATAATTGATCAGCAGAAGTGACAACATTATAGACTTCTGTGTCGACACGGTTCGAAACCAAGAAACCAAGTTCCTTCCAACTGGGCTTCCACCACTTCAATCCTCCACCAAAGGCAAGCTCATAGGAGAGATATAATAAGGTTCTCTCAACAATAGGGAAAGAGCTTGGGGGTTGAACACTGTGTTCAGACTTGAGGGACAAAGGGATGCAAAATCAATATGAAGTAATTTCTCCAGAGTAACTTTTCTCTCAAAGTTGAATGCTTTCTCTTCCTTTCCATAGATCGGAATTGTGCTTTTATAGCCTTCAGAATGTAACTGAAGGTATGATTCGGAACGTTTCCAGTATATGGAAGGCCAAGGATCAGAGATCTTCTGTCGTGACATGGAAACCCGACTTCATTTTGTGTTTTCTGGCAAAACTCTTGATGTACACGGGCTATAGTGGAGTAGACTCTGTATACACATTCTGTATAGCAGATAGGGCACGTATATGTGGGAAAATGTGTATTTTTGGTTATGGATTCATCAAAAAGGGATGAAAAGTCTGCATAGGGAAATGGAAAAAGGCCCTCTGTGCAAGATAGCAATGGTGGGTCAAATCTTTCTATAACAGGAAGATCTTTCTAGAGCCTAAAATTGATTACACTCTAGCAAGTTTGTTCTTAGGGTTTGGATGTTGAGGCCTTGAAGAGACAACACCTCTTCCATCCATCTCTTATCCTTAGGCAAGTATTATCATTGTGTATTTTCCTCCAAGTAGAAAACCATCATCTCTAGACTTCATTACCCTATAAAGACACTAGTTCATTCACTATAGTGATTGGTTGATCAAACAAACTCTTAAACCATATTCCTTGAAACATTTATTAACTTTTACTAACCCTAAACTATACTAATACACTAACAAACATTTTGTTGTTGCAAAATATTGTTACAGCCATCTTATAGCAGCAAATTCATCTCCAAATGTGACATTAAAATCTGATTAGACATACCTAGTTTTGCTTCCGACAAGTTGTTTATCATTTTGTCAAATTAGAGCTATATTCTCTTGTCATTTTCAAGCATTTTTGAAGTATAATTATTGTGGTTGTTACAAAACATTCATTGATGTTATAGACAATTACTTTATTGCAGTATTATATCAGCTTACTTATTTTTCAAAGGTTCATGATTTTATGAAGCACTAACATCATATGGTACCTTGAAATTGCATGTTTTTTCTATTGTTGTCTTGTTCTGGGCAGGTACACCTCATTTATCTTTTGCTTCATCTCTATAGGACATAAAGAACCTTTGAAATTGAGTGACCTATGAGAGGGGGTAACTTTCTTGTACTTTTTCCTTAACCTTCTCAAACCCTCAGGTCACTGGGGACGTCTCCCCTGGGGTACATCGATATACTCCTAAATAGAAAGGGGTTTCCTATTAAGGTGACAATGATATGTCACTCCATGTTACACCAGTCTTGTACCTACTTGCTTTGGGCTTTAGGAAAGTACAGATTGTGTGATAACAGGGTCAACACCCTATCATTAACCATATTGTGTTGTTTTTATTATGGGATCTTTCTCATCGAACATCCAATTTGGGTAGCCATGCTACTTGAAAAATTTGCACTTCCCCAAATATCATAGCAATGCATTTGAAACAATGTAAAAATAACAAAATGATGCTTCCTAGTATACCATTTCTCATTCAATGTCCACAACATCAGCCACTTTAATATCACACTTCTCTCGCTATCACATAGCACATTAAACCCATAGGTTAGATTACAACACAATATCATGCATAACCATTAAATTATTGACATGTGATTGCCACATTACTCATCAATGAACCATGTAAACTAGCTAGTTATTCATCATGTGCATGGTACTAATTGTTGGTGTTTTACATGATTCTCAGATCTTATAGTTATTTCCTTATGATTAATAAAAAGATTCACTTTCATACATCAATTATCATAGAATAAGTATACACTGAAAATCTCAACTATAACAATGCAGTTGAAATAACAAGATCTAGAAATATTAACCATGCACAGTAAACAAAAGAACACAACACAAGAACACAAGATGTTATCCTGGGAAACCCAACCTTGGGAGAAAACCCAACAACCTTTCTCTAGAATAATTCAATCCAATATATTACCAGTGCATCATCATCAATAACCAAAATACCATACAGAGAAGATCATCCCCAAGGATAGCATCACCAAGACCTAACTTCTCAATAATATGATTAAGAATAACCAAGCAAGAGCTTCTCCAAGTGTGGCACACTCTCCAAGATAACCAGTAACCCAAAAATAGCGAAACTACCAAAACCGTAGCTGCAACTGCCTTGTGTGAACTGTAGAAGGAGTTGTCTGACTATCAAAATGAAATGAGCCAGTTCTATATTTATACTAATCTAGGCGTCAGTCTGGGGCCAACTTCTTAGTTCTAGGTCTTCAATTTTATTATTATTTTTCCTATAGGGATGACTTCTCTTACTGGGTCTTTAAATTCTTCCTGGGGCTTCTGTAATGGTGTAGATGGGTCTTCTTGTAATTTATTATGGAGAATGATTGCCCAAAGTTGTAAATCTCCAACACTCCCTCTCAACGAGGGATGCATTCTCCATACTTGGATTTCTTCTGTCATAGAAAGGTTGTCTTCATGGGCCATGTTGATGTGCCATCTCCACACATGTATTCCATCTCGGAATATGCATGTGATAGCATCTTGATTCCATCCACTCCTTGACATGAGAAGGACTACAACTAGCCCATTCACAACTATCAAAGCCCCGTGAGTGAATGAATCATTACCCTTGGTCATATCAACACTAGCATAGCCCCGTGATTGACCAATATGGGATAATGTATGTCTAATGCTTATCTAGGCCACTCACCACTAACAAATCCCCATGGATGAGTGAATAATTCTCCTTTGTTCATATCAACACTAGCATAGCCTCATGCATGAACAATATAGGAAGAATGTATGCTCAAACCTGGAGAACATCAACATACCTGGGCCATTCACCACTAGCAAATCCTTTTGAGTGAACGATGCATTCTCCCCTTAGTCATATCGTCACTAGCATAGCCTCATGCATGACCAATATGGGGGAATGTCTTCCCAATGTTATCAACATACCTGGGTGTTATCGAACATATCGGTAAGTACGGACACAAACAAATCTCCCTAGTTTCACCCCGAAACTAGAACAAAACAAGACAAAATATAAAACTTCCCCTAAGTTTTAATTATCAAGCATACTAACTAACAAGGATAAATAACATACATTTTAAACGTTGTTTATCATCGCTAATGTCATCCTTTCTCTATCACAACGCTTATGGGATGTTGAACCTGTAAAAATACACAAGCCAATGAAGTGAAAGCAACAACGTATACTTAATAAAACCTATGTATGTGATCAAGGAGTCATACAATAAAATAAGACCAATTTTATGGGAAGGAAATATATCAGTGTATTAAAGAATGTGGAAGAAAGATACAGCTAGATGCCTTGATGTTGTCAGGTTCCTTTCAACAGTTCCTTTCTTCCCACACACGTCTGCTCCACATATTCTGAGATCAACAATCTATCTTGACAAAGCAAATATCAAAGCCAACATACAAGCTCCAAAAACTCCAAGAAGCTCCAAAAACTCCAAGCTACAAAACTCAAGAACTTTCCAACTAAGCACTAGATAACCAACTTTTCCATTAGAAATATTCTCCTTTTATAAGTTGAAAAGGATAGGGTGAGGAGGTTAGGATGATCCCATGAGATCATGGATGCGACTCAGATCCAAACCGATCGGAGGCCACCTCACCTCAGAAGCTTCTCTTCTAGAAATATTGAGAAGATATTATTTTTCCTTCATACAAAAATCGTTCCACCCTTAACACTGAGCAAATTGCGACGACGTCACAGGCCATTGTGGTGCAACCTGCAACGATCCTAGATTGTCGCACCCTTAACACTGAGCAAGGTGTGACGTCGTCCTTAAACCGACCCTCTTTTGAACTTAAACCGACCTTAAACCTAATAATCCCCTTGACTTACTTGATTAACATTATTATTATTACCTTTTTAATATTAAACTAATGTAACCTTAAAAAAACCTTTCTCACCATACAGTCAACCCTAAATTTAGCCTTTTTTGAACTTGAAACAATTTAGCATTAATTTTAACATATTTTATTAACCCTATTTCAACCCATAATTAATATATATTAATAGTATTATGATTAATACCATATACCATAAAATTAACTTTTTGACCCTAAATTAATTTATTATCAATAATTGAACTTATAATTAGCTTTAATTAATCAAACTAACTTAGACTAATATTAAATAACACTAACTTCCTTAAACCTAGGGTTTACCTTATTATTTTAACCTATAATTAACTTAACTTTAATATTGACAAAACTAATACTATACTAGGGTTTCCTCCTTAATTTAATCTTAACTTAGCCCTTAATCAACATAAAATTATTATATTTTTAAAACCTCTGGTCAACCCTAAATTTCTCCTAAAAATGAGGGTTTCACTCAGCCAACCGTAGGTTTTTCACCCGCCTCCTCACTATTTAATAAAGGCTCTTCTCTTACAATTTTTTCTCAGACTTTTTTGTCCTGATGATGGATCCTGTTATGGATCCGAAACGTCGACGACATGTTGTCACAAACAATGTGGTTCTTCCGACTTTTTCTGAACAAGTGTATCATCCTAGGAGATCTCACATTTCCTCAAAGCCTCCTTGAATCATGACACATGTCTGTCAGTCCTGGAATATGTCTCTCTCTCACCTAGATCTGAGGGGGAACTCCCTCTGAATGATTGGCTCTCCCTTTGAGCCAACTAACTCTCTCTAAGATCAGGCTCACTCTGAGTCTGCATCATTCTTGGTTAAAACCAATTTCATCAAGTATCCATCGATCATGGTGTACCATGCTCCCTCTGAAACATGACTCCATCTGAGTCTGTACAATCTTTGTAGCCATATGCTCCCTCTACATCTTCTAAATTCTGATCTCCAATGAACTGTTCTAAGAGGATGCTCCTCCCTACTGGATCTCGAGGGCTGACTCCCTTTTAAATCTAGATTCCTATGAATTGGTACTAGGTGGGGTCATCTACCTCACCACTGGTGGAGATACCTGCTCCTCCCTGTCAATCTCCATGTGGAACACTCTATCTCCCACAAAAGTATCCTTCTTTTTGGAAGGTTCTAACTTTGTCTTCTTTGCCTTCAGTATATGGATGTATATTGTAATGTATACAACCCCATGTCTAGATAGTCTGCTTCATGTCTCAAACTAGATACCATCTAATCTCTTGCCTCCTACAACCATCACTATAGCTCCCTCTTAGATCTATCACCTGTGACCTGCCCGAAACAAGAGTAATAACAAAAAAATAGCAGACAAGAAAAATATTTTTATGATAAGGAAATATGAACAAGAATAAAAAATGGGAAACATGAACAACACTTGTATAGTGTTGTTACCAATAATTCCTTCATGGTAACTTGCCTGGAACAAAACAAGAACAAAAGACAAGAGCAACACTTTTCTAATGTTGTGACCTCCATAGTAACCTGCCCGGGACAAAGAAACCAAGAACATATCCTAGAAGAGATCAATTTCATCTTGCAAATAAGTGCATCATTAGTACTAAACAGTGAGCATTTACACAATTATCATTGTACTGACAATATTCAAAACATTTCATAGCAAAAGTACTTAGCAGTAATAGTTCACTAAAGATTGGTATGCCTATTACAATATTTATTTAATGCAACAATATAAAAATATCAAACCTGATATGCAAACCTGGAGTCTTAATTCCTAGGCAGGGTGCGTTATTCCTCTAAATGCACTAGATCCAATGATTCCTTGGGTCATTGCTTGGACAAGGTCCCTTGTACATCCCATGCAAACACCCTCATACACTGCTAAATGATACAAATTGGAAACATATATAAGTGCATACCTCTGAAATTTGTATCACCATCCAGGTTGTCTTCTAATCTCAAGGTTTGTACAACTAGAAACTGGCAACTGACAACTGCAACTAGTGACTATCAACTGCAACTGTAACTGGAAACTACAACTACAACTGCAACTAGAAATTGTAATTGCAACTAGAACTGTAACCGGAAACTACAACTTCAACTGCAACTGCAACTACAACATAAAACTGCGACTGTAATTGTGAAGTGGCAATATTTCAACTAGCTCTGATACCATTTTGGTGTTTTACATTATTCTCAGATCTTATAGTTATTTACTTATGATTAATAACAAGATTCACTTTCATACATCAATTATCATAGAATAACTATACACTGAAAATATTAACTATAACAATGCAATGGAAATAACAAGATCTAGAAATATTAACCATGCACAATAGACAAAAGAACACAACACAAGAACACAAGAGTTTATCTTCAGAAACCCAACCTTGGGAGAAAACCCAACAACCTTTCTCTAGAAAAATTAAGTCCAAGATATTACTGGTACATCACCATCAATAGCCAAAATACCATATAGAGAAGATTCTTCCCAAGTCTAGCATCACCAAGACCTAGCTCCTCAATAATTTGATCAAGAATAACCAAGCAAGAGCTTCTCCAAGTGTGGCACACTCCCCAAGATAACCAGTAACCCAAAAATAATGAAACTACCAAAACTACAGTTGCAACTGCCTTGTGCGCATTGTAGAAGGAGTTGTTTGGCTGTCAAAATGAAATGAGCTATTCTTGTATTTATATTGATCTAGGCACCAGTATGGGGATGACTTCTTATTTATGGGTCTTCAATTTTATTATTATTTTTCCTATGGGGTTGAATTCTCTTCCAGGGTCTTCATCTTCTTCTTAGGGCTTCTGTAATGGTGTAGATGGGTCTTCTTGTAATTTCTTTTGGAGAATGACTACCCAAAGTTGCAAATTTCCAACACTAATTGTGTTAAAACATATCATTCAAACCAATATTAATGTACCAAAATCCTTCAATTATAATTTACATGCTATAAATAAACCACACAACATCCATTATTAATAGAAAAAACAAAGATTATTCATAGTATTCACATATATGTAGGTCCACATGTCCATATACTGAAGTGTCATTATTATGATAGTGTTCTATAGATAATAAGCAAGGAAATACAATTAGGTCATAATGTAGTTTATCTACCTATGTTAAAATGGGGCATTACACACATCTAGGGTTTCATCCCCATATGTGATGACCTTCTCCAAAGCCATTCATTCCCACCCATCCATGGATTCGAGCTCAACTTGACCTAGTTTACCCAACTAGGGTTTGGAGACTTCATTCTCAAATTGTGTCACCTCATCTCCCATCATACATAGAACAAAGCCCACTACAATAAAAAAAAGATTTCCTTTTGTGATCTTGTTTCATCTCCAAGAACACATGAATTCACCCAATGCTCTCCAAATCATGTTTATATGGAAAAGGAAACCTCTATTGCCAACATTTTCATGGTCAAGGAAAATAAATTCCAGCCTAATTTCTACTAAGAGCACGAGCTCAATTGTTGATTTGTTGGATCATGGCCTCATTTGGTGGATTTGAATAGACTCAAACCCCTTTTTATCAAAAGAGGCTTATAAATTTATCCATTCGCATGAGGGGTTCTTTTTTTTAGAATTTGATGTGGTTGTTGACAAGGACATTATTTTCCAATTTGGGCCTTGGTTTTGGGATTTTGTTGGCCTTTGCATGAAGCTCTGATATCGAACCTTTGATCCCTTTGTTCATTGCTTATACTCAATCCCCATATGGGTAAGGCTCCCCAATCTTCCCCTACATGTATGGACTGTAAAGACTCTATCCAACATTGAAAATGACATTGGAAAATTTTACTACTATATCCATAAAATGATAAAAAGGAAACAAATGGTCTTTGTGAGGATCTTTGTTGAAAAGGATCTCTCCAAAATCCTCCATGAAGAGGTCTTGTTGGATGTAGGTGAGAATGTATAGAAAATTAAACTAGACTATGAGCATGTTAACCTTTCTTGTAGTTCTTGTTTCAAGGTTGGGCACATGAAATCCTCTCGCCCTAAATGCAAACCCATACCTAATTTCAGGGAAGTGAATCAAGGAGGATCATTTTCCTAAAATAAATAAAATATGAATCTTGTAACATGGTGAAATGGGGCTAAGGTGAATGACTAACTAATATTAATTGAGAGCTCTATAGAAAAATCCACTTTGGATCTAATCCAAGAGAGGGTAACTCTAGAATCACCATGCAAAGCCCCATTCATATGGGAGATCCCCCCCCTAGAGAGATCCCTACAACCTAGGGGAGGATAGACCTACGTAGAAATAGAACTTGCTATACATTAAGATATCAAGACTCTGATGGGAAATACAACGATCACTCCAAGAGGTGCAATTGTCCTTATGGAGGAAGAAGAAGAAGTGGATTTCATTTACTATATAGACATTGTGCCTAAGAACAATGAGTTTGGAGTCAAGTAGTTAGTAAGAAAACCAAAAACCAAGGTAAACTTGTAATTGAATACCTATCTTGATCCTAGACAAGAAAATCAGTATATAATGTTATGTCAAAGAATATTGTTAGTATCTCAGTTTGTCAAATTGTATACTTATAGATTACAAAGAAATAATGAAATTGACAGACGACCATAGTATATATGTATATTCTTATCTATGGATCCCAAACCATTTCTTCCAAGAACAATTACTTTTTGTAAAACTTTGAGATATGGTTTGACCACAATTTTTTTATTAATTATAATCGATATCATAAAAAGAAAAGGATAATGTTTCTAATTTCAAACTATTCAATTTATATTTTATTAAATTATTGAAAATCAAATTAGATTTATAAAAAATATATATTATTTATTTGAACTAATATTTTATTGATTTGTTGTTGCATCCTTGAAAATTAGATATGTTACATGTAGAAATTTAACAATATTTATACATTAATGTTACATGTATACATTTTTTACAAATAAACATTTTAGTTAGAAAATAATTTTGTTATAATAGTGATTACAAAACATTTATTAAAAAAATAATATTAAGAAATATTTTTGAAAATATATGCAAATTTTCTTCAAAATATAAATAAATTTCAACATAAATAATGACAATTACAATGATTATTGTTATTATCCACTAAGACCAACTTTGGTATATCACACTTTAAGAAAAATGGTAAGAAATTAATTAGTTTGCTTTGAAACTTTATTTATATGTTTGAAAATATTGAAGAAAAACATTCCTAAATTTTCATAGTTTTGATGACTTAACATGTTAGGAAGGTCGGTGTTATTACAAATATTTTGAAATTGAGATCGAATGTGGACATACAGAGGACATTTTGAGAGAAAGTGTTTTTCATCCTAAACCTTCTTAATACCATAAAGATGACAAATTCTTTCATCCCATGGCATTTTAGAAATTGTCCAACACCCTATTTCACTATACAAAATATGTACACTCTATATATAAATAAGTAATCTACATTATTCGAACTAAAAAATGATATAAAAAATAATATACACCACGAAATTATAAAACATAGATCTAATCGCGTATGTGTGAGATGAACTCTCTCACACATATTCACTTGATATATTTGCTTGAACATGTTACAATTTATAGGAGGAATTATGTTGTAACAGTTCCCTAAATTATTGGATCCAGATGTGTTGACTAATCTAGAAGATTGACACATATTTTACAGTTGAATAGTTTTGTATTTTATTCTAACACTCCCCCTTAATCTAGAAATGTATTTTTTACAACACCTAACTTATCTCTACGAATTTCAAATTTCTCCTTTCCAAAAGGCTTTGTAAATATGTATGCCACACTATCATTTGTATTACAATATACCAAGTCAACTTCCTTTGATTGTATCTTCTCTCTTACAAAATGATGATGTGTCTCAATATGATTTGATTTGGCATGATACACTAGATTGTTTACCAATTTGATGGAACTTTAATTATCACATTTGATAATTGTTGGTACTTTTATTCTTCTCCCACATCTTCAAGAATCTGTGTTAACCAAATTGCATCGCAGGTGGCACTGCACAAGGCTTTGTACTCAACTTCATTGGATGACAAAAAAACAGTTGGTTGCTTCTTGTTTCTCCATGACATGATCCTATATCCAATTCTGAATGCATAGGTCGTGGTTGACTTTTTATCATCGAGATTTCCTAGCCAATCTGAATATGAATAACCTCTCAACTTAACATTAAAATCATTAGTATATTCAACGCCAAAATTAATAGTTCCTTTCAAATATTGAAGGACTATCTTTGTTTCTTTCCAGTGGTTTTCATGAGGCCTAGCCATGAATTGACTAAGTATATTGACTAAATATGCAATGTCTAGCCTGGTTGTAGTTAGATAGTTCAGACTTCCCACCAACTATCGATACAAGGTACCATTCATTTCTTTAGTCTCATCATCATTGTTGAGCTTAATATTTTGTTCTAATGGAGTAGACACTAGTTTACATTCACTCATATTAAACCTCTTAATTAACTCCCATTGTATACTTGCTTTGTGTGATTAGTGTCTTACCATATTCTCTCCATACCTCAACACCAAAACAATAATGCAACCGACCAAGGTCTTTCATCTCAAATTCCTGTGAAAACAATCCTTTGTTTTCTTCAATCAATTCATTAGCATTTCCTGTTGTGATCAAATCATCAACATATAAAGAAATCAAAGCAACATGACCATTTCCATCCTTCTTGATATAAATATTTAGATCACCTTTACTTTTCATAAAACCTTGTTGAAAGAAGAAAGTACCAATTTTCATATACCATGATATGGATGCCTATTTCAGTCCATACAATGTCTTCTTTAACTTGTAAACAAGATATTACTAAACCTGATTTACAAACCCCTATAGTTGCACAAGATAAACCTTTTCCTTTAATTCTCCATTCAGAAAAGTCGAATTAACATGCAACTGATGTAGTTTCCAATTATACTTAGTAGCCATTGTGTTGGCTTAACTAGTCTACACACATGTTGTAAGACCCAAGGTTCATTTTAACTATGACCAATAAACCCACAAGACACTGACCCTTTTGGAATCACCTGCTTGTGCATATGAAGTCTCACCCGAGGTATCTATTGGGACTGCAAGAACCAAGCTTCTACAGTAGTAAGGGAAAGGGAGGCGGATACTCAAGTCATTGTCCCTTCATCTAGCTTATGTATGTTTTCGATTATTACAAAGATTCTCACAGACATTCATGAATATTGCACCGTAATTAATCCATAAACTAAGTCTAGTATATGAAGCATATCAACATCATTCATAAGTGCACATAGACAAGTAAAGAACACAAGACAGAAGATTATCTCTAAACTCTTTGTTTATTCATCTTTCATCTTACCAACTGACTCTTACATTCACGACTCTTGCATAATATTTTTCTCTTCTTCTCGCTCTCCAAATCCCTAAATCTCCCAAGCCATTACATATTTATACCCAAAATCTAGGGCTTAAATCCCTATCCTATCTATCCCAAAAATAACCCATTACAATGCATGGCATGGCCAAATTCAGTTAACTGGTTGTATTATTTCTTCTGCTTTTCACTCTTTATGCAGATTTTATGTTGTTCTTCTATTTTTGGAATGTCATGTTGTCATCCTTAGCGCTTTATTCTCTCACCCTCTTGTTTTATTCTTCTATCTATGCACTATCTTCCTCCTACGCAGCTACTTTCTTCTGCACACTTTCTTCCTTCTGCACACTTTCTTCCTTCTGCGCACTTTCTTCCTTCTATGCATTTTCTTCATTTTGTGCATTTTCTTCCTTTTGCACATTTTATTCCTTCTATGCATTTTCTTTATACTTAGGTTTTTTTCCTAGATTGCATCCAAAAATGCCTTCCCAATAGGCCCCCAACAGTCACATGTGGCTCATCCAAGAGACTCAGGCTTGTTGCATGCTCTTCCACGCTACAATGAATTGTTGAGTGACAGCCTTAGTGGCCTCTACCTTTGTGAAAATTGTGGCCTCTTTTGTTGTTATCTCCTCTATGGCCTGCGCGGTAAAGTCTGTGAGTTTGTTCTTTATTTCCACCGTGGCCTGTTTTACCTTAACTTGTACAATGGCCAATTCTCCAATAATCCTTACTGCTTCTTCCTGCCTGGGTCTAAGTCTCTACTCAAGGATATTTTGTTGGCCTCGCAATTTCTCTTTTTCGACATATGACTATCGTTGAGCCAAAATGGCTGCCATACGCTCAAATCGTGGAAATGTAGTCTCCTTTTTTGCTGCCTCGTTATCCTATTCTTACATTTCTCGCAGTTTGTCCTCTATGACCTTCATCTTCAGGTCTCCCATGAGATCTTCCCACATCTTCACACTCTCTTCGCAAATTTTTGCACATTCATCTTCGAATTTCTTAATCTTGGCAAATGCTATCATTTCCATCCTCATTCTACCTTCACACACCTCTAGTTGCATTCTGAGCATGCTCTTCAATTGTAAATCCTAGGTTTTGTCCCTGAAGCCCTTCATGACTTTGCCAATCTTCGACAATTGTTCCTCCATAGTTTCCTCTATGACCAGGGGGACTTCTGGTACTTTCTTGTATAACTTCTATACAACGGCTTGTGTCTTTTGCACCATAGCTTCATCTTCCTCCTTTTCTTGTAGTGCTTTTGTGGCCCTTGCCTTTGCCCCCTCATTATTCTCAATAACTTCCTCTATGTGGCCTTTAATTTCCTTCTTTTGTTGAAGTACCATCTCGTGTTGTGCATGTACTTGGGCTCTTTCATCCCCCAGTATGTCCAAGTATCAGTGCATTGTGTGTTCTCTATCATTTCTTTCTTGCACCAATTCTTCTTGTAAGTCCAGTACTCTTTGGATGGGTAGTCTTGATACGACTATATTAAGTTGGCCCAACACCTTTATTTGTTCTTGCAATTCACCCTCTGACAATTATAACACAATTGCCTCAATCTGTATGCTTCTATGTTCCCCTGTGAGTTGTGTTAGGGTCGTCTACACACTGGTCACTTCTGTCCTTGGTCCTATAGATGGTTCATCCCCTGACCTGTGGTGTTTCATGACACATGCTATTTCTAGGAGCTTCTGAAGGATTCCCAGCTAATCTTGGACCTTCTTTTGTTGGTCCTCATGCTTCTTTGCATCTTTCTCCCAGAGTTCCTCTATGGAGTCACGGATTTGGTACCTAATACGATCCATATCATCATCAATTAAAATATAAAATGGGGCCTTCCAATGTGCCTTAGATTTCTTCCGCGCCCCTCTTGTCTGTTCTGGCTCCTTATATTTTATTTTGAGTCCTACATCGGGGACTTTAGATTGGCCAGGATGATTTCCTGTGCCATTCGTCTAATCCTATTCTTCCTCACTATTGTCTTGGTCTTCGTCCTCTTCTGAGGGACCTAGATTGTCTACTAGATTCTTCCAATAGTCCTCCAAGTCACCGATTATTAAGTGCACATCTTCTAGTGTCAATCGGTAACTGGTAACTAGTTGGAAACCATTGTCGTGCGGGATCCTTTTTAGCTTGGACATATAGATGGTGCATGTCGACTCTGAATCGTGCGATATCCTTGAATGTGACGACTGATTCCTCTGGTCTATGTAGTGTGGTCTCCACTACCTTAGTAATAAACTATAAATAGGAATAAAAGATGGTGTTGTTGTTAGTTTGTCATCTCTTGATTGTTGTGTACCACAAGTTGGCATACTTAGCATCCAAAGGGCTGTGACCTGGATTACGCATACGATGGTAATACGCGGGCTCTTGCCACCCATGACCAACACAATGAGGATTAGCAACCATGCATAGTGAAATTTTGCGCCCTTCTCCTAGGCCTCTATGCAATCCTGTAAAATTGGTTAACTAAAAAGGTCGCTCGGCTCATCTGAATGCCTTCCTTACATTTCTTCGCTACTGAAATTATTGTCATTGGCACTTCATCTCTACGAAATTTGCACAATAGTTTACAGCAAAAAAACCTGTGTCATAAACTTGACCTCTTTTTCGTTGATGCTCTTCACATCCAGACCCCTTTTTCCTCTAAATGTGACAATTTTTTCTTTCATGGCTTCAGAGAAGGCTCGCTCTCCCATTTTGTGGAACAATGATTCTCCTGCTTTTCTCAACCCTGTGATACATGCAAATAGTGCAGTATCAACTGAGACTAGTGGATCGACCCAAAGTGCCCCCCCATGAACACAACTGAGTAACACCTTTACACAAGCATCAATCTATGTACTTCATTCGAAATGTGGAATTTCAAACAAGTTCAGTATCCCTGCTTTCTCTAGGCCTGATGCCCATTCTTGTGTCTCTACCATAATTTCTCTCATGCCTGGGATGTTATTCATGCATAAATATTTATCCTTGGCCAACTTAGGGAATTTATGTGAATCGGTGAAATCATGATCCATGAAATTTAGGTTGCCCACCTTCCCGATCATGTCTTCATTACTACTGATGTCGTCTGAAACTGGTTCTATAGGCAGTGGGTTCTTTTCATTCATCAGTACTACGTCCTCCTTCTGTGGAGGTAAATCATCTCTTTGAAAAATTGTTGGTGATGTCGGAGCCAAAGTTTTGACTACCTCCTCGACCTCCACATATGTTATTGATCGCTTTGGTTATTTCTTCGCTACAGTGGATGGTCCTCCCATTCTCGATGGTGCCATTCTCTCTAAATGATGGACTTGTGGACGATCTTTGTGTGTCTGTGAAGGTCACTTTAACATGGATTTGGTAATTTGGCTCTATTCGCTTCTGCTTGCATTCAACAATGACTTAAATTTTACTGCCCTCTCATTGTTTTGTACTTTCATGCCAAGTATACCTATCTCATCCCACCTTAACTGCCTTCTCCAATCTAACATCATAATTGGTGACTTGGTAACTAATTAATGCTCCTTTATTGCCAAATTTGCCTTATGATTTTCCTTTTGTACTGTTGATCTGTTAGTGATTTATGGTGGCTTTTCCTATTTAAGGCTTATACAACATGTTAATGACCTATATCACTATCATTTTTATGCTTGACTTATTTTAACGGTCTTTTCGTGGCCAACTTGTGTAGTGGTTCCTTGCTCTTCCAACTGTATACTTCATAGTCGGGCTCGTCCGTATCTTGTCTCTTAACTTGGCATAGTGTTGTCTTCATGTGTGATGATCAATCTAGTTGCACAAGTTCTAATACCTTGGTATAGAAACACTCTTTTTCTTCCATCCTATGTCTACTTTTTATTTGTTTTCTTTCCTTTTTTATATTTTTTATTTGGTTTTGTCCTGTTTTTGTTGCTACTATGTTACAATTACTATAATACAAGGGTTATGGTGCCACCCAAATTACTGCGTGAACTGTCGACTGTCTCTATACAGTTTCAATTGAATTCCATTCACCATTCCCTCTAGGACTTGTGCATTCAAAGTTTCCAACCACGCAATACATGTCCCAATTAATTGTTGGATTATGTAAGGTCCTAACTAGTGCATGCGAAACTTCCCTAGATGTTGCATATACTTGTTGTCATAGAGTAGTACCAAATCGCCAACTTGAAATTTCTTTGGTTTAATGTGGCGATTGTGCCAGTCCTTATATCTGGCTTTCTGCACCTGTTGATGGAATCCTGCAACAAGTTGGTCCTCCTCAAGGTGAACTAACTGCACCAATATCTCCTCTATCGCGCCAGTATCAGAGAGCTCGGTGATTGTTGCAATGTGCAGGCTAGGTAGAATTAACTCCATGGGAATCACTACTTCTTGTGCATAGACCAATCGAAAATGTGTATGTCCTATCATCTTCTTACTTGTATTTTTGTAATCCCATAGCACTGCAAGGACTCGTAAGTCCCAATCATCTCACCCTACATTGCATATATTTTTCAAAGAATTCTCCAATATCTTATTAAAATCTTCCACTGTGTCATTGGCCTGAGGGTGATAGGGTGTACTCTTTTGATGATGAATCTGAAACTCCTTAGTTAGTGCGAAAATTGTTTTTTTCAAAAAGTGTGTACCTTGATCACTAAGTAAGATGTGCGGACATCCAAACCTTGTGACTACATTCTCGAATAAAAACCTTGCA
Source organism: Picea engelmannii (assembly GCA_009831015.1). NCBI lineage: Eukaryota > Viridiplantae > Streptophyta > Pinopsida > Pinales > Pinaceae > Picea > Picea engelmannii. The sequence goes on along the minus strand of ML817459.1, from coordinate 57,395 downwards.
ATAGTCTTTGCAGTACAATCAGTAACTGGTGCTACTTCTTCCCACCTTGTTAAATACTTTGTTGTAGTGATAATGTACCTTGCCCCCGATCTTCTTGTTTTTGTATTGATTGGTCCTACAAAATCAATGTCCTATTTATCAAATGCTTGAAATGTAACCTGTGTATTTAACGACATTTCATCTCTCATAGATGGTTTTCCCACTCTATGACATACATCGTAGGACTGACAATACTCATTCACATATTTGTGAGTGTAGGCCACCAAAGCCATGTGCATAAAATATTTGGTGTCTTTTCCCTTCGTGCGTAATGTCCTCTAGCAATTCCATTGTGTTCTTCCTCCAATATAATCGACCTTTCATGTTCCAATACACAACGCCTCAATAGTCCATCTGCCCCTAACTTATACAAGTTCTCTACAATCAACTGATAATATGTTGCTTTCACCACCAATTACTTCTTCTGTGCAATCTCTTCTCCCTCAGATCCAAAACGTATCTCCATTAGTTTACGGAAATGTGACCAGTCTTTTACCCCATCTCTATGTGTATCCCACCATCTAGCTGGAATCGCTTTTAAAATGACATCCAGTGCAAAAAACCTATGTTGTTCGGTTACCTGTAACTCAAATGATTTTATAAATATTCCAATCTCAGTTAGTCCATCATACTTGGGTGGGTCACATAGCTTTGTTCCAATCCAATGCAAAGATCGGTTTATCTATGCACATTGTCTAGTTGACACTTCATGCATCCTCTACTGCCAATTCTCTAGACTAGCTTCTGAATCTGATGTGCACGAGCCAATACTTCTCCAACTCAGTGCACCATCCATTGTCGGATTGACATAATACTCCATACGCGCAGTTAGATTTTATAAGTTTTATGTCATTACCTCTGGCTACCTCTTTGTATCTCCCTCCTTTTCTAGTTAATTATTGTCTGGTTATATAAATCCTATTCCAGTCCCATCAGTTCTTGATATGGTTGAATTTCATCTACAATCTCAATAACTTCAAAGTTTTCCATGTTGCGCACCACATCTATGTTCATAATTACTCCTGTCAATCACCCAATCGAGATTATCTTATGTTGATTCACGATCCTTAACTTAATAGGGGACCATACTAGCCTGGGTTTGCCCATCATCTCCCATGTCTTCTTAGGTAGCACATTCACATCAGATCCTAAGTCCAAAATAACATTATCCACATAATACTCTCCAATCTGTGCATTGAACCTAAACTCTTCATTGGTTCTCTTCCTGCACAGTACCTGGTTTACCGTTCTCTGTGCGATAGGGGTTTCTCTTCCTTTTGTGCAGTGATCAAGTATGGTATATAATGTACTTAACACAGTTCTATCTTTCATTATTTCTACACAACTCTTTGATAAAAAATTTAATGTACTTACTTGCGCAATTGGCTTCTCTGGCACAACACGATCTTATATATGTGGCAATGATGATGTTGGTGCACCCCCCTGTTGTCCAAGTATTTCTTTTCTTGCACTCTGATATGTCCCCTTCTCCTAATGTGGATCAAATGTTGGTATAGGCCCTGCTGACTTCCTTACCCACCACTCTGTCTAGTTTCCTTGATTCACCATATCAATGCTTGTTCTAGCTCCTCCCCTCATAACAATTTCTACTTTTGGTCCTTCATTGCATCTTTCAATTGATACCGTCTGCCCTTTCTGATTCAGATTCTGATTTGGGTTTCCTCTGGCCTTCCATTTCGCAGCTAGTTGGGGACAGTCTTATGTCAAGTGATCCAGTGCTTTGCAATATGTGCACATCATACATGGATTCAAGAAATCGCGGGCCAAGTGTCCAGGTTCATTATAGTTATAACATATAATCAATATGCATCCTCCTCTACCAAAAGTCCCTCTACCCCGACCTCTACCAAATTTTTCTTTGTTCCCCTGATTGAAACCTCTTTGATTGTTATATTGAGCACCACCCCCATCTGCAAAGGTTTTCTATTCCTGGATCCAGTACATATCTTATGTGTGCTCCCTTAGTAGGTCGAACATGCAACAATCCTTCTCTTCATGTCCTACCAGCTTGCAAAAGTTGCAAAACAAGTTATTGGGTATACTTTGATACTGCTGTAGAAATGGACACTCAGTGGGGTGATGGCCCCATTTCTTACATATCTCACAGTATCCCCCTTGGTAGTGGATTTGGTGCTCTAACTGCTAAATATTGTGCAGCTGTTGGGCATTTGTCCTTGTGATGGCCCTTCTTCTTTCATTTGGTACACCAAACTTATTCTCCTTTCTCCCTTCCTTTGGTAATATAGACTAGTTGAATTGTCAACACAACAAACTACGTCTGAATCTATGCCATTCCTCAAATATCTCCTTCTGAAGATGCCTCTAGTTTCATTTCAATATCCAATGCCTCAGGCTACGATATAACCTTCTGTTGAATCAGGGGCCTTCGAATGTGTGGTAGAAGTTCGGCAATAAACCACTCTTGATGTTGTTGATATGGAATTTGGAAATTCAATCTCCCCATCACATCCTTAAAGCGTTGATCAAAATCCCATACTGAATCTGTTTGTACCTGTTTGATCTATTTTAGCTCGGTGTTGTACTGCGACTCTGACTTTGGATTTTTGAACTCCTTTAGTAGCATTTTCTTTATCTCTACCAAAGTCATGGAATATCCTGTAGGCGTAATAATCTGTAAATTCATATACCATATTAGTGCACAACCTCTAAATGTTTTCTCTAACTGTGCAATCTTCACGACATCATCCTGTATATTTTTAGTTGCCCAAACTATTTTTCACACAAACAAGTGTTGTTCCAAATCCTCTAACCCCACTCCCTTGAATTTATGAATTGTAAGATTATTATATACTCCCGCCATGTTGGCTTGTGTAGTCCCTCCTCTTGGTGATACTAGTGGACTCTGATTCTGACTTTGACTCTGCACACTACTCCCGCTATTTTGACTGCTACTACTCTATATTCCTCAACTGACTTTGATGGATTTTGACAAGTATTCAAATGTTATCTCTGATTGTGGTGACACACATGGGTTCATGGATTCAACACAGAATCATGTCTGAGTAGGACTTACCGACTCTTCTATTACTGGACTGGATTTCAACTCCTCTTCTTCTCCTCCTATATATGGTATATCCATTATTCAAACTAGTGCGCAAAGTTCCTTTTCCTTTAGCTCACTGTGTTACTCTTCTCTCCCAGCCCCAATCTTTTGCCTCTTGTACATCCTTCCTCCGTGCAACTCTCCAAAATCATACTCTTCCCCTGGTATGTTACCTTCTTGCATCCTCAGTCCCTTCCTTCCTTGTTCATTGCTTCCTTCTCTCAAGCGATCCTCATGTCATCCTTTGTCTCCCCTTATGTGTGCAAATCCCTTTTAGTTTTCAGACTTCATTATCATCACGTGTTTTTCACATAACAACATTTTTATCCATGTATCCAATGATTTCAAGAACCTCCCACACGGACCTTTGAAAAAATACATTTCTACAACATTGTATGATTGAATGCAATCTACTCCAAATTTTGTAACATAACCCCCTAGTATACTATCTAACCAAAAATCAATTGCTCGAGTAGTTGTGTTACTTACCAAATTCAGTTGTCTGGCCAATTCAGGAGTCCAATTCTTCAACGCTACTGCACTAAATCTTCTTGTTTTTTCTACTAACCTCTCTAGCCACTTGGTCAGAATTTTTGGAAATTTGCCAAAGAAAATTTCATGCAGATCCATGAACACACACCTTTGGATCCATTTATCCTCACTGATACGAGGGTTCATGTTCTCTTTTCATGCAAAATCCCATTCTCTTTTTTCTAACCAATCAATTATCTCCTTCTTATTTGGCCTCCAAAACATTCCCTTAATCGCAATTTCTCGGTCCCGACAACAGAACCATTTGTTGGCTTAACTAGTCTGCACACGAGTTGTAAGACCCAAGGTTCATTTTAACTATGACTAAAAAACCCACAAGACATCAGCCCTTTCAGCATCACCTGCTTGCACAGATGAATTCTCACCCGAGGTATCTATTGGGACTGCAAGAACCAGGCTTCTGCAGTAGTAAGGGAAAGGGAGGTTGATACTCAAGTCATTGTTCCTTCTTCTAGCTTATGTATGTTTTCGATTATTACAGAGATTCTCACAGTCATTCATGAATATTGCACCATAATTAATCCATAAACTAAGTCTAGTCTACAAAGAATAGAAACATCATTCATAAGTGCACATAGACAAGTAAAGAACACAAGACACAATATTATCTCTAAAGTCTCTCTTTATTCATCTTTCATCTTACCAACTGACTCTTACATTCACGACTCTTGCATACTCTTTTTCTCTGCCTCTCGCTCTTTAGCCCCCTAAATATCCCAACCCATTACATATATATATCCAAAATATAGGGCTTAAATCCCTATCTTATCTATCCCAAAAATATCCCATAACAATGCATGGCATGGCCAGCTTCAGTTAATTGGTTGTTTGCTTTCTTCTGCTTTTTGGTCTTTATGCATCTTTTTTGTTGTTCTTCTATTTCTGGAATATTGTGTTGTCATCCTTCACGCTTTATTCTCTCACTTGCTTTATTTATTCTTATGTTTGTGCATTTTCTTCCTCATGTGTGCTTACTTTTTTTTGCGCACTTTCTTCCTTCTACGCACTTTCTTCCTTCTACACATTTTCTTCCTTCTGCGCATTTTCTTTATACTTATGTTTTTCTCCTAAATTGCATCCAAAACTGCCTGCCCAACACATTTTAATCATTAATATAATGGTATTCATCTTAGATACATGTGCAAAAGTTTCTTCATAACCAATTTCGTCTTTCTGTGAATAACCCTTTGCAATCAATCTAGGTTTATACTTGTCTATACTATCATTAACATTAAATTTAGACTTGAACAACCATTTTAATCCTATAGGGACTTTATTCTCGGGTAGTTATGTTAATTCCCATGTTTCATTTTTCATGATAGAATCACATTCTTCTTTCATGGTGTCCATCCATTCTTTATGGTCTTTAGCTTGCTCAAAATCTAAAGGCTCCACTACATTCATAACTTGAGTCATTAATGCATAGTCTTTATACATGACATGTGTATGAGTTTGTCCTATTGATCTCCTCAGTGTTTCATTTCTTTGTGGATTCCCTTCACCTCTTCTTCTTCTTTATGGAGTTCCTTCATCCCTTCTTGGTGAACTTTGGCTACTTGAAGTGTCCATGTTGCTTAAATCTTCATCTTGAACTTGTTCAATGTCTTCTTCTTTGACACTTTCATTAGTCATTAGGAAGATGCCATACATCATGACTATCTTGTTTTTTACCTTCATTTGCACGTTCATGAAATAATACGTCTTTGTTTGCAAAAACCTTAAAAGTGTTGGGATCATACATTTTATATACTTGGTGATCAATACAATAACCAATAAAAATGCATTTGAATGCCTTGGCATCAAGATTTCTCCTATATTCTTTACGAACATGAGAAAATGCTTTGCTTCCAAAAATTCTTCGATGACTTACTATTGGTTTATATCCATAAAGTGCTTCAAAATGAGTTTTATTCTCTAAACTCTTTGTAGGACTTCTATTTTTCAGATATATAGTGGTATTGATTTATTCGACCCAAAAACCATTAGTAAATTTTTATCATTGATCACGCATTCTACCAATGTTATGTTCTTCCTCTTAGCTACTCCATTCTATTGAGGAGTATGTGGCACTGTAAACTATTGTTGTATCCCATTTTATTTGCGATACTTGAAGAAATCCCCTGATGTGTATTCCCCTCGTTGATATGATTAAAGAATCTTGGTATACCAACCTGTTTTCTTTTCCACCAAATTCTCAAATTCTTTAAAACACTAAAAAACATAACTTTTCTTTCTGATAAAATAGACCCAAGAATATCTAGTTCTATCATCAATAAAGATAAGGAAATAATGTGCTCCACCAAGAGACCTTATTTGCATAGAACCACACACATCTGTATGCACCAGCTCAAGAATTTCTCATTTCCTATGATCTGTATGTGTAGGAAAATCTTCCCTATGTCATTTACCTAGTGCACACCATTCACAAGATGTATGTTCATTCTCAATATTTGGAAGACCCTCCACCATTTTTTTCTTCTAAAGTAACATCAAATCATTATGATTAATATGACCATACCTTTGATTCCATAAGTCTTCCTGTGACATAGTTGTTGATGCCAATGCTTGATGTTCTTCTTCATTACATCAAGCTTGTACAATCCTCCAACTCTGACCCATGTTCCTACAACCTTTTAGCGATCATGTATGTCCTTCACAAAACATTGTGACTTAACAAATTCAACTTTTAAATTTTGATCTACAATAATGGAAACTAAAATTAAATTCTTCTTAACTCTAGGAACATACATCACATTATGGATTTGTTTCTTCTGACCATTAGGCAACGTCACACAAATATCTCCATAACCTTTAATTTGATGTGATATATCATCTCCTAAATAGATATTAGAACCATTATTGATCTCATTATAAGTTTCAAACCAATCCCTATTGCGTGACATATGAATTGAAGCACCAAAATCAATAAAACATGCATAAGAATCATTTGTTTTTGTTGATAAAGCAACATCGAAAATAAACAATTTGATATTTTTGAAATCATTTCTTACTGTGACATCATTACCAAAAACGTTTCCTGAATGCCTTCTATATTTGGATTCATCAAATTTATTCTTCCTACAATCCTTAGAAACATGACCAGGCTTACCACAATAGAAGCATCCATCATTCCTCTTTACATTGGTGTCTCTTCTTCGTGGTGTCATTCTTTCCTGTGACTTTGCATGTGCCTTTCTTCCTCCGTTCCTCTCCCATGGATTTCCTCTATATGGTTTTTTACCTTTGGCTATCACAATGCCAAATCTAAACTCTAAGACATGAAGTTAATATTTTTTCTGCATTCTTCCTCTTGCAAAATAATACCTGTCAATTAATCAAAAGTAGGTTATTTCTCTCTAGCTGCAAGACCAGTAATAAACATTTGATATTCATATAGCATACCATTCAAAGTTACAATTACTATATCTGTGCTCGAAATCTTCTCGCCAATATCACCAAGCTTATCTTTAAGCTCTTTAATTCTAGAAAGAAAGTTAGTGACATTTTTTGTTTCCTCCATTTTAATTGAGAGTAATTTTCACTTTAAAAACACTAATCGATTTGTATTAGTTGTTTCATACAAACCTTTGAGTGTGTCACAAGTTTCCTTAGATGTATTAAAATCACTGATGTGTGGAATAATGTTGTCCTTGATTAACATTCTCAAGAGTACCTTTTTCTTTGGTCTTTCTTCGATCCCAATCCTGGGTGTTGGTAGGGGCTACTAGTTTGGCTTCATCTCTAAACACAATTGATCATACATTGTATCCTTCCATCAAAATCTGCATCTTAACCTTCCAATTCATGAAATTTCTCCCATCTAACTTAGTTGATTCATTTAGATACGAATCAACCAATGGATTTTCCATTTTTTGAACTCAACACAACTGCGAATTGGACAATAAATTCCTGCAAACAAAATTACCTTCCTTGTTGGTTGCTTTCTCTTATGCCAATGCTACATACTACAACCTCGATATGAGTTTAGTTCATCTCATTGTCGTTGCAAGATGAAGTCGGCCTCAGATACTTCTTGTTGAGATCAAGATTAGATTTTTTTAAATAAATGAAAAATCCCACAGAAGATGTAATATTGGGAGTCGTTCAGCAACAACTTCCATTTCAATTGACACCGAGTGGAACATAGTTCCTTGTTTAAGCTCAGATTGCACAACACTCAATTTGGAATCCAACACACAAATCTGTCAATAATCAAAGAAACATAACCACACACAAACACAATTCTATTCGATTACTCATTGAAATCTTAAGGATGCAAATCGAATCTCCACGGAGCAATTAAAATGCCCATATTTTTCAGAATTTAAAGAGAAACCTCAATGATTACCTCAAATTTTAAATGCTCACTCAATTGGAGTTCAATGGACTAATTATACATGTTCCCATCGATTATGTTTCTCATATTTCTTTCTTTTCTTGTTGTTGTGCTTCCTACAATTCTGTCCAATGGCCAAGGATTTGTCTTTCTTCGTCCAACAAGTCCACTGATTGGAAATTCTATCATTATGCCCAACACTACTCCTCTCTTTCTCCAATGATATTGCTCTGTGAGTCTTCTCCAAAGAAACTAACTATGCAAACATGCTTTCCAACTCTTTATTTTGACAACAAAAAACCTTTCATGTGACAACAACACTCCTCACGATATGATTGATAGACCAATGATCTAAATCAACGCTCCTCCAATCAGATTCAACGATCTTCTCTTCAGATATGACACTTCTACACTTATACAATAATTCACATCCTATGACAACTCTCTACACTTGACAACTCTCATAGAAATAGAGGCAGACAACAATCTCCTCTATTCAAAGAAATGATGATCAACCCTCATTTACGCCTGCTCTGATACCAAAATACAATACACCATGAAATTATTAAACAGAGATCTAATCTCATCTCCGTGAGATGAATTCTCTCACACACACTCACTTGATTTATTTGCTTGAACATGTTACAATTTATACAAAAAATTATGTTGTAATAGTTCCCTCAATTATTGGATCTAGATGTGCTGACTAATCTTGTTTGATTACTGAGAGGGGGGGGTGAATCAGTAATAGAGAAATTATAATCATTTTTAACCAAATAATCCAAGTTTTATATCAATGTAGAATTATCATCCAACAATGAGCAATGAACAAATGAACAATCATACACATACATAGTACATTAGTGTTTTATGTGGAAAACCAAAGTGGGAGAAAACCACAGAATGATTTTCCTTATATGTATTGAAGAATTACATTCATTGGAAGCACCAAATTCCTTTGTTTTCCAGCTACAACTAGAAGGAAGCTCCAACCCCCTAGTTTCTCAGGCCACAACCTGAGGGAAGCTCCAACTCCCCAATTCTCTGGCTACAACCAGAAGGAGGATACAACCCTCTATGTTCTCCAGCTACAACTGGAAGGTGGCTACAACCATGTGTCCTTGCCTCGTCCAACTCCCCTAAGGTAGAAGTTGAATGATGGAACCACTGTCACACTATCACTATGAGATATACCATTGTAAACCTATACCAATAAACCTGAACCATGCATCAACCATGCATCAACATGTACCGCAACATGTAATCAACCTGTACCATAAACAAATGCATCAACCATGCACCAACTTGTACCAAACAACCTGTAATCAAACAATACCATAAACAAGTGCATCCTACCATGTACCAAGTATGTACCAATAGTGTGCCAACTACTCATCAACTATGAATCATCAATATGTACCAATATCATCAACTATACACCTCATGTATGTGCCAACTCATCAACTACTTGTCTCAACCATGTACCCAACATGTACCTTAACCAAAAGCCCTCATCAATTTCATCATCCAATTATGATTTGTAACTATGTAATAGAACTGGTGTATATGATCACATACCTGCAACCTTCCTTAACTTTAACAACAAGAGACTATCATTTTCATCAAACTTTTCTTTAGTCTCACATGACTAGTTTTGGATTAGTCAACAACCCTAACTTGAAATAATCATAAATTTGTACCTGTAATGAATAAAGGTCTGAAACTGATACACAATGTTCTTCAGTGTGTTTTATACAATTCCTCCAGGTGTTACTACTTTTAACCTCTCAAAAAAGGAGTTATAGAAAAAATGGCATACCTTGCTGAATTCTAGCATATTCTAGAGAGCGACCCTATAGAGCGTGCCCCGCAAGGAATATTTATTGAATAGATATGAAAATTTTACACAGCATACTAAAGACTGTAATATAACCAAAACATTTTTTCTTACTTAATTTCGATCTGTTATGAATAATTTATGACATTTTTACCAGAAACACTTGTTTTAGACTAGTTTCAGGACTGGCCACAAACCCTATTTTCCACGGAGTGTAACTCAAAAAATACAACAACCCACAAGCTGAATTTTTTAACACAAATACTTGGATATGTTTCCTCAATAGAATATAAATTTCATGGTCTGAATCATTCTATAAAAAATATTATTGCGAAAATGGTGAGATGATCTGTAAATAACATACCTTAGAAAGCATCATCAAAAGAATTTATCCTTCCTTGAATTCCGGCCTTCTTTTCTTCACCTTCCCTCAGAAATTTGGCTTATATATCCTTTGGTTACCTCAGACACCTATAGATATTCAATATGCTCAAGTTTGTTCTAAAATGAGAGAGCCTTGCCTCTTATTTATACTCTCCAAGTAGCTTCCTTAAAAACATCTTCTAGGTCACTTTTCCCACATTCCTTATTTTAGGGTTAACCCACTTCTAATTTCTCCATTAACTTTATTATTTAAATAATTTATTTTTATTAACTTTGAATTATAGTACACTCATCACTTCACTTTATTATTTACCTTCTAAAATCTCTTAAACCACTTTGACTACTTTGACCTTTTGGGGCTTCAAGCCAACATATGAGGGTCCTCCAACTTCGTAAGGCCTTAACTCTCAAACCGTGAGGAGTTATGTGATATTCCACATACCTCCAGAAATGGAATGACATGTACTATCCATATATAATAGTATTACCTTCAAATATATCAAAAATTATACCATTATCCATCAAACAAACTTGGGTCCATTACCCAAACTTGGGTTCTCCAATTTCACATGGCCATAACTCTCTAACTGTGAGGAGTTATGTGACGTTTCACATACCACCGGAAATGGAATGACATGTACTATCCATATAGAATAGTCTTACATTCAAATATATTAAAACTCTATATCAAAACTTATACCATTATCCATCAAACAAACTTGGGTCCATTGCCCAAACCTCGGTTCTCCAACTTCACATGGTCATAACTCTCTAACCGTGAGAATTTATGTGACATTCAAGATACCATCAGAAATGGAATGACATGTACTATCCATATAGAATATTGTTGTTAGGTGGAAATATTTTCATTTAATTCTGTTGTAGTGTTTGCCCAACTATTTAATTTGTCAATCCGAGGTTCGTAGGCTTACGAAGCACATGCACTATATATGCAGGACTGAAGTAGAAGTAATCTAATCTAAATTTCTGAAATGAAATTAATCTAGGAAAGAATCGAAAGACTAACTAGGAAAGCAAGAAATTGCATAAGGGGAAAACAATACAACATGTGAAGAGTTGAACAACAAATGACATATGTGAGCTCACACAATATATCAATCTCAAATTATATTAGAAGATTCAAATGACAAAGCATGGAAGAATAGCAAAGCTAAGAATCCCCTTCTCCCAATTACAAGACTAAATTATGAATTACATCCCCAATTATGAATAACATGAGTTCTCCCTCCAATGAAGAGAGAACACTCTCTTATATACATGAAAGTCTTGAAGAGTGTCATAATTACAGATCCACTATTCTCTCAACTTATTCCTTCAAATCCTCCACTCATATATTGGATAAGATATCCTATCAAAATCTCCCTGATCTTCTCCTTTGAATATGCTTGAATGATTGTCCCAAATATTCTTCAAATCTTCAAATCTTGGAGATGAAATTCGAATTTGAGGCTAGGTGGTAATATTTGACTTTGTTGAAATCTTCACATATGCCTACACACATCATCAAACTCATCCAACCTTGATATATAGAGAAAATATGTTATTTTTCTAATATTTAATCACAAATTCCCTTATAATACTGAAATGAATACAATGGAAAATAATAAGGAGAAACCCACATATATTTATGAAAATGGTATGATGAAAGGTTAATGGGACGATGAAATGTAAGGAATAATGAAGGGAAAGGTGGATGAAAATAGGACATTTCGGAGGCCCAACATACCCACCAACTCAACTTGTTGCATGTCCTCATGCAACCATGCATGGATATTCTTAAGAACTTTTGGCATTTAAACTATGGCTTTGATTGATGACGTCTTTTTAATAAAGAATATTTCCAGGATTTGACATACAGGAGTAGTAGCATGTAAAATACATGTGTAACAACATGTGAAATTTTCTTATGGTTGGTTCTTGTGTGACAACCATGAATACAAAAGAAGTTGGTTCTTGTGTTAACAACATTCATTTCACTTATTGATTTTCTTGCTGCAACAATTTAGCCATGTACTCACTAGAAATAATAAGTTATCAATGTGCATAAGAGAGCATCACTGATTATAAGAAAGCCTTTTCTTTATCTTTATGAATCATGCCAATATGTATATCAATCAAAATGCAACAAAGAACAAAGTGTCATTGGAAAAGAAATGTTAGTGAATCATAAATGGAATGATGAGATGGTAAAAATGGAATATTGGTAGTGAATAGGTAGTGAATATATCCCCCCCCCCCCCAACTGAATCAGTTGCATGCCCTCATGCAACTTAGTGTAGGTCATGGAAGGAAAGAGAGCATGGCGGGGAAATTTTCCAAAATATTCAAGTCGACATATAAGGAATTGTGTGATTAAATCTTAGAAAAGAACATACCTCCACTTACCCCAAAAGTAGATGTAGTTGTTGCGGCTTCTGGATCAAGAAAATGTGACAAGTGTTGTAGCTGCAACTGTTGTAACTGTTGGAGCAAAGAATATCTGACTGTGACTGATGGAAGATGGAAGGTGTCACTGTTGCAAGATCAGGAAAATGGAACTGCTAATGTTGTTGTTGTTGTAACTAGATCATGGGAAGTGAAGTAATCTAAACTGCTACTGCTGAATCATGAGAAATGTGGAAGGCAGAGAATATGGAACTGTGGTACTATCATAGATCGAAAATCAAACTGCTGCAACTGTTCAGGGGATCATGAAAAAGTGTATAGTCTTCACCCACTACAAAACCGATGGTACAATTCTCATCTTGCGAATGAATGTGTTGATGTCGAGCATGAAGAGAAATCATTGGATTACTGACCATTGATGAATGTCGTTAACCAATGCGAGACAAACTCACCAGTGCTGTCAATGAGTGTCAAGGTACCCGAGTACATCTTGCAAAGTGAAAATAGAGGTGTTGAGGTCGAGCCACTTGCAAGATCTGATGATCAAGGGACATTGATGTATTCACATGATTGTCAGTGAGAAAACTTGCCATTAAGGCATGCAAGCCTCTCGGTACTCAAAAGGAACTCTAGTCTATATCCCAGATAAGGTTTTGAGGTCGATGGTGCAAGACTGTTGAAAGGTGGGCCTTAAGGAATCCCACATCAATCAACATGATTTTATAAAAATATTGGTAGGACTATATATGTAAATATCTCAGTAGCAACAGGGTTTATGGCAAGGAAATGTAATCATGGAAAGGGGGTTTGTTTTATTCAGAAGGAAAATTGGAAAGGCAAAAATGAACTGAAAAAGATAAGGGAATGTATGCAACTCAAAAAAAAAGCATGTGAAATCGTGAATGTTAAGGCAATGGTAGATGGCTTCAACATAGGGATGACCAATCGGCTTTTGAAGGAGTAATGGGGTAGTGTCTCATCATGAAATTTGGAAAAATGCAGAAATAATAGTGTATCATCATGGTTGATGTGTAACAACAAACACCAAGATGCGCAAAAATTTTCTGTGTAGTAGCAAAATGTTGTTGTGTATCAGCAAAATATTTCTGTGTAACTGTGTAATAGCAAAATGTTTCTGTGTAACATCAAATGTCATGATGTTTCTGATGAGTAACAACTCCTTCAAGCTGTCTAGCAAACATGTTTTTCTAAAAAAAGTTGTGATTCCTGAAGATCATTGTGGAATGGAAAATGAGCATCATGTTCCTGCAATTAGTCTTTAGTACTAATCCCGCAATCAAAACTTCGTGAGAGCATCACAAAACATAAAATGCAAGAGATAAGTACAAATGTGAGCTAATTGAGATAGAAAATAAATGTGATCATACCTGTTGTTCGCACTTATTCGCTTCGTCATTGATTTCCACCAAAGTGACTTGAGAAAAACAAATCAATGTTAAAGATGAAAACATGTATATATATATATATATATATATATATATATATATATATATATATATATATAAGTTTGACATCCATGCTTAATTGAGTTTATTATTAGGTTTGACATCCATGCTTACACAAAGGTAGTAAAAGAAATGCATTCACCATGAGAAAAGAATACGTTTTCTGCATAATCATGAATAATTAGGGCATACAAGTCTCTGTGAAAACTAGTAAGCAAACACAACAGTCGATCCTGAAATACAATGCCTGCAAAAACACATTAATCAGAAATTCCAAGAACATAAATAGATCACGAAAATTTTATTGTTTCGGCCCTCCTTGGTTGTTCCATTCTATCATGGCTCAAGCCTCCAACCATAATTAATTGCACCAAATCTGCAAATCAGGCTCCTGTCCATAAAGAAATCTGTCATTTCTTCCAACTGAGCATGAGTTTGACTGTTGTAAAAACCGGCCATCCCGAAATTGATCTTTTTCATGTCCCAAAAAATCAAAACTGCTCTCAAACCAAGCAGAATTTTCAAAAACCACTCGCGAGTCAGCTACATGAGACCCTTCTGCACAAAACCTGTGTCCCGGATTTTTGAAATTCGTCATTGTTTGCTCGAAAATTGCACTCGAAGTTAATTGTCTGCAAATGGACATTAATTGACGAAAAATTTCAGATCAAGAGTTTCCCATTGCATATATGAGTTGGGTCTCAAGATCATGATGGAGATCACAACTAGAATAAACTATTGTTGCATCCCTGTCCAGAGTATCAATCATCCAAATGTCTGTCAATGGATTTCATGAACGAATTAGCCAATTGATTGATCTTAGCCACGCATTATTGCTTATTTCCAGCTTATTCGTTATAATGTTTTTGCGTTCTTGTAGCGTGCAGTGGATAGGAATGATCCAGTTGTGTTATTAATTGAGATATTTGATTGTTTTATCAGATCTAATTTGACTATTATTTGGCAAAAATGATATCCATAAACAATAAATTGATTTGATAATAAATTCTCCAAGTCAGTGCACATCTCCACAGACTACCGTGAGTATGAAAAATGATATGAATACCTAAAGAAAATCTTCAATGATTGTAATAGGGTCAAGTGATATGGAAAACATGGCTAGATTTGCAAAATAGTCTCTGGGATAAATGATAACAGATCGGGTATGATGACAGCAAAAGAGAGATAGTCGCTTTGAGTACTGAGAGTGCTGGAAAGAGTCAAATATTCATGACAATATGCATCAACGATTTGATTATGAGGAAAGAGTAAAGGGTGGTGTTCAAATCAAGATCGAAGAAGTGGGATAGAAGGATAGTGTAAATGGCAGAAAACTCAGGATCACATTCCACAAAATACATGCAAAAACATCCAGGAGACAAGGTCAAAACCATGATGTTGATCTCCTAAGAGTCCATAAAAATCTTGCAACGATCAGCAAATCTCTGAATGAATCGATACCATAAAACAAATTTCTGATTTGATATGGTTATGATTTAATTTGAGATCACCCTTATCGTGTGAATATTTTTTCATAAAATCTTCCTCTTAATTCTGTGAATAGAGGCTATCTTTCCGTAGTTTTTAATGATTGATCTTTCCATATAAGCGTTGAAATTTTTTTTAAAGATTTTATTCCCACTAGACTTAGGAAATACAAGAAAAATGGTATGGATTTACAATAACCAGAATTTGCAAAGACTATGATCGGGATTCAAAATTTTAGTTGATTCTTCCACATTTTAACTTTTGCAGGTTGTAGTGTGTAAGGATTTAATGTTGCTGACTGTATTCAGTGTCAAAAGATACAACTAACAATGAGGGCGAGATATGATATTGTTTCTACTCAAACCTAGGGATGAACCTAGACTAGAAGTTAAAAACGAGAAGATGCATAGTTTCAACCATTGTTTCAGCATGCCACGACAATTCAGTGGAAAAAAAACTCATGAATTTGTAGACCATTTATTATTATATATATATTTTTTGTTTTGTTTTGTTTTATCCTAACGCCACTATTTTTTTATTGTTTGTAGATCTGCAAATTTATTCGATCACCGTTACAACATGTAAAATGTTGTTGTACTGGCATGCTGTAACAGCATGTAAAACTTTCGTTGTATCAGCATGATGTAACAGCATGTACAAATTTTGTTGTATCAGCATGTTGTAACAACAAAAAGCGAATTCGTTGTATCAGCATAGAAAAATTTTGGTTTTATTATGTTTATTGTTAAGCATGTTTGCAAGAACATTCATTGTTGAAATCCAAATCATCCCTATTTTTTGATCCTCATGATCGCACGAAGCGCGGAGGAGAGCATACTTATTAAAAAAAATTAAAGCAAAAACGTTGTTTTATTCGTTAGCCTACCTACTCTATGCTAACTGAAACATAAAGATTAGTTACGTATAGTCAAACTTCCAATGGAGCCAAGAACGCAATAGTAACAAAAATATATTCATGTGCAATTTTTCAAATGAAAGATAGAAATTTACATGAATAAATTAATTTTGTTGTTGTAATGACAAACTAACTAAGAAATAAAATTTATCTAATCGAGTGTTTACCTGGAACCATTGTTCGATAATGCTTTCATAGGCGCGTTTTTCCTCGCTCAGATCTTGTTGTAACTCCTCTTCATCTTCCTCAATCTCCTACTCGAATGATTGTTCGTCATCAAATATGTAGGGTTCTTCAGATGTTGCATCCTCATTTGTTGCTGGAGGAGTGTTTGAATCTTTAATTGTTGTCAAGATATCCTTTTCCAGAGAAGAGGAGATCCTGAATTTTGCGAGGATCTGAGTGAGTAGTTCCAAACTAACACTCATTGTTAAAACATATTGAAAAAAGAGTTCTTACAGCACCTAAATCAAAATAAAATAAAATAAAAACTGAAAATCATACTTGTTGAAACACATACTCTCCACAATTGTGGAAAACACACTTGCTACAATTGAAATTCACACTTGCGAAAAATTAAATTTGCATAAATCGAAATTCACACTCTAGAGTTGGCAGGGAGAACATGAGGAGTCTCCACTCAAATAGCTATTATGACCTCTTACCAACACATGTAGACACACTTGCAGGAAATCAAACTAAACCTCAATCCATCATGCTTCCCTGGCAACAACGCCAAAATGTTAGGCGGAAATATTGTCATTTAATTCTGTTGCAGTATTTGCCCAACTATTTAATTTGTCAATCTGAGGTTCGTAGGCTTACGAAGCACACACACTATATATGCAGGACTGAAGTAGAAGTAATATAATCTAAATTGCTGAAATGAAAATAATCTAGGAAAGCATTGAAAGACTAACTAGGAAAGCGGGAAATTACATAAGGAAAAAACAATACAACATGTGAACAGTTGAACGACAAATGACATATGTGAGCTCACACAATATATCAATCTCAAATTATATTACAAGAGTCAAATGACAAAGCATGGAAGAATAACAAAGCTAAGAATCCCCTTCTCCTAATTACAAGACTAAATTATGAATTACATCCCCAATTATGAATAACATGATTTCTCCCTCCAATGAAGAGAGAACACTCTCTTATATACATGAAAGTCTTGAAGAGTGCCATAATTACAGATCCACTATTCTCTCAACTTATTCCTTCAAATTCTCCACTCATATCTTGGATAAGATATCCTATTAAAATCTCTGTGATCTTCTCCTTTGAATATGCTTGAATGATTGTCCCAGATATTCTTCAAATCTTCAAAGCTTGAAGATGAAATTCGAATTTGAGGCTAGGTGGTAATATTTGAATTTGTTGAAATCTTCACATATGCCTACACACATCATCAAACTCATCCAACCTTGATATATAATGAAAATATGTTATTTTTCTAATATTTAATCACAAATTCCCTTATAATACGGAAATGAATACAATGGAAAATATAAGGAGAAACCCACATATATTTATGAAAATGGTATGATGGAAGGTTAATGGGACGATGAAATGTAAGGAATAATGAAAGGAAAGGTGGATGAAAATAGGACATTTTTGAGGCCCAACAACTGTTACCTTCAAATATATTAAAACTCATGCCATTATACATGAAACAACCTTGGGTCCATTACCCAAACCTTTGTGCTACCGGAATTTTCTACCAAACTTTATTCAAGGGTTGACATCAATGACAACCAAACTTAATCAACAATATCCCCCTTTGTAATTGATGGAAACACTATGATGAAATGCTAAAATTATGTCATGCAATATTGAAGTCATATCACTCATGCTCCCCCTGGAAACATGCATATGTCCTCTGCATCTCTATGACCATTGCTCCCCCTGGAACCATGCCTCTATCCTATGCATCTGATGAATCTCTCCCCCTTTGTCATCAATGGTAAAGGTATCTTTCCATACAGGGCTTATCCCCCTGACTGAACTGTCTGCTTTATGTTGTTTCCTCATGTACATATAAGACATATAAGATAAGCATTCAAAATCATTCATTTTGGAGTAGAAATAACTCCAAATCTATGGCGAAGATACTCAAAGGCTTCCCATGGAAGTGGTTTTGTAAAGATGTTTTCCACTTGTTCATTTGTGCCCACATACTCAACTCTGATGTTCTTTTCTGCAACCTGTTCCCGTAGAAAGTGATACTTGATTGGAATGTTCTTCGTCTTGAAGTGCATCACCGGGTTATTTGAGATACTGATGGCACTTGTATTATCACAATAGATTGGAATGGGCTCATCATACTCAACTTGTATATCTGTCAAAGTTTGTTTCATCCAAAGAACCTATGTATAGCATGTTGTTGCTACAATATACTCTGCCTCAGTTATAGATAGAGATACTGATGATTGTTTCTTACTTAGCCATGATACTAAACACTCACCCAAGTAGAACGTTTCTCCACTGATGCTTTGTTGGTCATCAATACAACCTAACCAATCTACATTTGTGTAGGCAATAAGAGATAGATACTTTCCTTTTGGATACCACAATCCAAACTCTTATGTTCCTTTGAGATATATGAAAATCCTCTTCACTATTAATACATGTGATTACTTTGGTGTTGCTTGAAATCATGCCACCTGTCCAACTATTTGCATTACATATGGTCTGGATGTTGTCACATATAGTAGGTTTCCAATCATTGACATGTATTGCCTCTGATCTGTAGACTTTGAATCATCATCTTTGCTCAACTTGCAACTAGTTTGCATGGGAGTGATAATTGGTTTGCAATTTTCCATTCTGAAACTCTTTAGCATTTCTCTGATATACTTGGTTTGAGAAATAAAAATTCATTAGTTTCTTTGACATATATGAAGTCCCAAAAAGAAGGATAGTTCTCCAAGTAATGAAATTTCAAATTCATTCGGCATATCCTTTGCAAATTTCTGGCTTAACCTTTCATCATCACTACCAAAAATAATATCATCAACATAACTTCAATTAATAAAATATTACCTTGACTTACCTTGATGTAGAGGTTGTTGTCTTCACTTCCTTTTCTAAACCCTGTGTGTTGTAAATATGTATCCAGTCTAGAGTACCATGCTCTAGGAGCCTGTTTTAGACCATACAAATCCTTCTTTAATTTGCACACATAGTCTGCACTCTCTGACAACTAAAATCCTTCTCGTTGTTCAATGTAGACTTCTTCTTCAAGTTCCCCATTCAGAAAAGCTGATTTTACATCCATCTGATACACTTTAATATTTTTGGAGCATGCATAAGCTAAAATTAATTGGATTGCTTCCATTCTGGCAACTGGGGCAAATGTCTCTTCAAAGTAGATTCCTTCAACCTGTGCATATCCTTTACATACCAATCTAGCTTTGCTCTTTGTAACCTGTCCATCTTTGTTCAATTTATTCCTGTATACCCACTCTGTGTCGATCACACTCTTATCCTTTGGTCTTGGAACCAATTCCCAAGTGTCATTTTTCTCTATTTGATTCAATTCTTCATCCATGGCCTTATTCCAAAATTCATCTTTGTTGGCTTCCTCAAAACAGTTTGGTTCAATTGCAGATAAGAGTGCTAGGTGTGTTTGTTCTGGTGAACGGATTCTTCTTCTAGTCTCAACTCCTTCATCTTTGTTTTCGATAATCTGATCTGAAGGATGATTCTTCTGTACTCACCTACTAGGTGTCTTTGGAGACACTCGTTGAACTTTCTCTTTTATTTTTGTTGGATTCTCTTCATCTTCCTCTTCTACTTCTTCTTCGAAAGGTTGTTCCATTGATTCATTTTCTTTTTCCTTTGATTATGGTCTGTCTGTTTCATCAATTGTTACGTTGATGCTTTCCACAACTTTGTTCAATCTCATATTATAACACTTGTATGCTTTCCTTGTACTTTAGTAACCAACAAGTACGCATTTGTCCACATGAGAGTCAAACTTTCTCATTCTGCCATCTTCTCTTTTGATGTAGCATTTGCTTCCAAAAACTCTGAAGTGCTTCACATTTGTTGGTCTTCCTTTCCATAGCTCGTAGGGATTTTTGTCAATGTTGTTTCTGAGCATTACTCTGTTTTAAATGTGAACTGTTGTATGCATTGCCTGTGTCCAAAATATATCTGTCAATTTGGAATCCATTAGCATTGTTCGAGCCATTTCATGTACTGTCATGTTGTCACATACCCACTATGCAAATCAAACTTTTTCGTTGATTTCTCAACAATCAGAACCCCCAAAGTCCTACGGGGCTTAGCGCAGGCTAGCTCTTTCCTTTTTCCACCTCCATATGATTGTAGTTCATGATTATGGGTTGAATTAGCACGGCATCTTTTCGCACTTCGCGGCTCAGTGCTACCGGAATGTCGAGTCGCTCGACTCTGCAAACCCTGAAGCTTGAAACAGTGAAACGCCAAACCCCGATGGGGCTAGCGAGGGGCAAGTTTCTCTCTTGGGGTCTTGTCTACATGACCCTATATGGTGTCCACGTGCTTAAGCCAGCCAAGATTTTATCGGCTTTTCGCGATTCGGGGAATCGCGATACACGACTTCTACCTTTCCCCATTCAAATCCCCAAAACTTCCGAGGTCTCTAAAGTTTCCCTCCAAAGGGAGATCGATGGCCGTAAGCCACCCCTCATCCAACGGTATGGATCCTTTCGGGGTTTCGATACTCGAGAGTTCGAAGTGCAACGACTCCAAGACTCTTCGTCATTCAAATCTCTGAATTTTGATGTGGGAAGTGATGCAATCACGCTCCCAAGCATGTCCGCTCACAGGATCATTCAATCAGTTCATGAGCCGAAGCGGCTCATTGGATTCCCTGCTGGAATCTCTGTCAAAACCCGATCCACAGGTCCTTCTTTCCCTGTCACGACCTTTGCATACGACCGCTACTCTTTCCACAACGGGAAATGCATATACTTTTCGGTTTCGGGGTTTCGTGATCCCCGATGTCAAGAGTTCCCTGTTCTCTTGAATCCCCGATCTCCGATGAGCCGATTCATCGATATGGTCCCTTATGTGTTAGCCCTCCTGGATAAACTCCTGGCCCACGTGACCACTATCTCACAAGACCGCAGCCTTATCTCCTGTCGGGTTTTTGGACTTTCCAATGTCAAAATGTACTCATCCTTGGGATTCGTGATCTGTCGAATCCTGATATGTCGATATGATGACAGCTGGTCCTACAATGGACGCTTTTCACTTGGTCAAGATTCTGGACTTTGCAATTTCGGAGTGTATGGACTTCTTGCCCACGATATTCTCGATTTCTCGATGGATAAATTTCCTTTCGGGACTTTCCCCGAATGTTCCAATTGTCGCCACGCGTCCTCCTAGGATGGACGATCCTGATCGCATCTCGCGATTTCATAGTTTTCGCTACTGAAATACTCCAACATATTGCCCCTTCGATCTCTGAAATGTCGACGGGCTTCCGATCTTGCCCATGTGTCCTCCTATGATGGACGGCTCATTTTGATTCCAAGAATTTCACTATGAAAATTTCCGACCTCATGTCATCGTGACTCCCAATTTCATGAATGTCGACATCCCGATGGCCACGCCTCTCGTTAGGACTTTCAACCTCCTGTTCACGAGGGCTTAACCCTCATGCATCTCTTAATAAATCCAACGGTTGTCGGTTTGTTCTAGCTAAGATCTAATGGCTCAGATCTATCCCACGTCGCGCACTCTCCCACTACTTCGTGGACATGGAAAAATCAATGGTCCAGATGTTCTCATGGACCTTGGGGGTCTACGATCCCGATTTCCTCGCTATTCATGAAGATAGAGGAAAAAGGAGCAAGGTATGCATCACCCTTGTTTTCTTTCGTCAATCTAACGGTCGTGAATGACCATGGATCTTCCGACGGGATCTCGTCTGTCGATCGATACTTATCCCTACACTGCTACTTCGGGATTTTAAGAGGGTCATTCCTCCTCATACAGGGTTGTTAAGACTTGCACATTCAAGTCCTTTTTCCGGGTTCTTTGTAAACCTTTCCAAGGAGGGAAATCTCTATGAAGAGATCTATTCTGGGGCATTCCGAGAGACAGATAAGGGGAAACAAATTCCCGAGAATGGACTGGAAGTCTGACTTGGTTCAACTTATGTATACTTAAATTCCTTTATCAACATAAGCCATGTGTGGTTTTTCTGTTATAAGCATATACAATTACTAGTACTAATCAAAATACCAGATAGACATTCTTATAATGAAAACATTCACAGTTTCACAGCTTATGAGCATAATTATCAGAATGCATATATTTCAAGGAGCCAAAGGCAAAACACTTATCAGAAATAACACCAGAAGTGAGTGCAACTGCTGAGAGGGGTGTTCGTTTCCACCCAACCGTAGGCGTAGCGACTCCTAGCGGATTTACCACTAGCCACCCTCGAGCTAAGACCACGATGCTGTGAGACTACGTCTTCGTTTGCCAGTGACCAGGAGAAAAGGTTGCAATCCTTCCTCTCTACTATCACTCACTCTGTGTAATTCCAGAGTTCCCCCTCGCGTCTGCCCTCGCAATCGCTTCTACCCCACGCCTTATCCTCTTGCGAGGTTGCGTGTGGCGCGATTACCCTCGCGCTGGTCAGTCATGATGGCTCTCTGGATAGGCGGTTCACCTCCCCATCCCTCATTAAGCCATCTACTTACCAACCTTCGAGTCATTTAATTCAGGGCCAGCGGGCCGCTTTTGGTTCTCCAGGCTAGTGGAGTCTAAATACAATATTAGTTCTCGGTGGAAGTTAACACCACCTTTCCAGGTGCCTTCCACCGCCATCGTGGTCTCTTTTTCTGCACATCCCCTCTCAGCAGTCCTGCAATAAAATTCATGATGTTATTCACATTCATTGACCTTTTCCTCAAGGTCCATTTACATCACATATTCACATTTATGAGTTTGCCATAGTTCTTGGCCAGTCCCGTTATTTTTACAAACTAGGGGAAACAGGGTGTTACACATGTTCTTTCTTTCAACAACTCCATTTTGTTGAGGTGTCCTAGCAATGGAGAATTGTTTTTTTATTCCATGACTGTTGCAGTAGTCCATAAATGTCTTTGAAGTGAACTCTCCTCCATTATCAGATCTCAAGCATTTGATTTTTGAATCCATTTCATTTTCAACTATTTCCTTGTAGATCTTAAAGTTTTCAAAAGCTTATGACTTATTCTTGAGAAAGAAAACTGTAGTCATTCTTTTATAATCATCAACTAATAACATAAAGCATTTCTCACCTTTTAAACCTTTTGTTGTAGTTGGTCCAAATAGATTAGTGTGCACAATTTCCAGTGGTCTTGTCGTTGAATATTCCTTTGATTTGAACTTGGTCTTTGTTTGCTTTCCTTGTTGACAATGTTTGCATAAAGTGTTGGTTGGTTTTGTGATCTGGGGCATTTCTCTGACTGCTTCTCTTTTGTTGACTTTGAGAGGTTTATCAAAATGTATGTGACCCATTCTTCTGTGCCATAGTCAACTTTCATCTTCCTTTCCTAAACAACACTTTTCATTTCCAATTTCACTTAACACATATATGTTGCTTGAAGTTCTTGCAGCTATAGCAATCAATTTTCCTGAACCTTCTTTTTCTTATCTCGCACTTTTGTGAATCAAAAGTAAATTTATGACCTTGGTCACACATTTGTCTCACACTTAGAAGATTATGTCTCATATCTTCTACTAGTATAACATTTTATGCCTTTGTATTCCTGTTCCCAATTCTGACTGTGCATTTTCCAATGATTTTAGTTGAATCATCATTTTCGAAGGAGACTGGTCCATTTCTTTCCTTTCTTAATGTAAGAAACCTATCTCTATCACATGTCATGTGTTTTGACCAGCCACTGTCAACATACCAACCACATTTCTTTTGCTTAGCTTGTAGAGTGAGTGTGCATTCTTCATTGCTATATTGATTCTGCTTTCTTATCCATGTCCTTTTCTGAGGTTCATGTATGTGACTGTTGTTATTATGTTGCGGTTCTCTAGGAGGGACGGTCATTCTGCAATATTTGTCCACGTGTCCAAAGTTGTTACATTTGTAACATTCCACTTCAGTTCTCAAAGATTTAAACTTGTTGTAACTTTTTCTATGTGTTTCACTAGGCCTTCTTGGATAACCCTTTTGTGTATGAATTTCAAAGTTGTTTATGTTCATGTTGTTAGCTCTGCAATTCACAGTTTTATGTCCAAAATTATTACATGCATAACATAAACCAAAAAATATAGTTTGATACCTGGGAGTTGAAGATATTTTGAAAGGAGGTGCTCTTATGAATCCTTCTTCTTCTTGAGGCCTATTTGTCTATTGTTGATTCTAAAATCTGAATCTTCTCGGTGTAGGAGTGTCCCTGTAATGTTCCTTGTATATCTTCCTATCCCCTTTGATTGTTTCTACATAGCTTTTTGGATATGTTTTGTAATGATCCCAAGCCAAATTCTTTCTTGGAATCACTAACTACTACTAATTCATTGAGTTATTAAGTGCATACAAGATTCATCAACACATGAAGATCACAATATATTCAAGATGTAGAAGCACAAGCAAAGATCTGACCTTTTTATTATGAGCAATGTAAGATCAATACAATAGATGGCCGATCTGGCATAAACC
>ML817459.1:0-25005 GCA_009831015.1 Picea engelmannii | reverse complement strand
TCAGGAAGTTGTCATTAAGGGGGGATAGGCTCTAATGCCTCCTTCCTTCTCCTATTGTGTCATTATTGTAAATCCTTCAATCCTATCCCAAGTTGTTCTTAAGGGGGGATGTTAGGATATTTAGACACTTAGGAGTTAGTTAACATCTACTTGGTCTAATATGT
The DNA here is from genome assembly GCA_009831015.1 of Picea engelmannii. Classification (NCBI taxonomy): domain Eukaryota; kingdom Viridiplantae; phylum Streptophyta; class Pinopsida; order Pinales; family Pinaceae; genus Picea; species Picea engelmannii. Next base: position 24,841 of record ML817459.1, on the reverse strand, counting down.
TGTTAGGTAAAAGTGTGTTTCTTTAGTATGCATGAGTATGCATTTGTAGTTAGGAAATCCAACGGTCACGATATGTTCCCGACATAGAGTGATCCGACGGTTCATACTCTCCTTGATCTTAACGGCCATAGATCCGTGGCTTAACACCCGATTGGTCCATGATCTCTATTTAAAGAGCATGGAGGATCATTTGCCGATTATCGATTGTGAGAAAATCTCTTGTAAAATCTCTCTGTAATCTTTTTCTTTGCATTAATAAACTGCTCCAAGTGGTCATGTTGGTTGGGGCCGTGGATGTTTCCCCGTAGGGGTTTTACCACATGAAAACATCGATGTGTTGATCTTTGATCTGGTTATGTGAGTGGTTACTGAAGGTGTTTGTCCTCTGTTGGAATATCTGTGTTGTCGAACAAGATGAAACTGTAAAATGCAGTGGAAACAAGCTTGTTGGAATGGTGACGGCTTATCTCTGAGAAGAGATGTGACGATCACGATCATTCGCAAAAAGATGATTACAATGAGGCTCTAAAGGCATTTTTACAATAATCAGGAATGCCAAAAACTCTAGACATCCAAAAACCTAACCGTGAGAGATGAAGCGCCAAAAGTCATGTGGATCTCGTTTGGGTAAGTTAGTACATTAACTTCCTGGAGTCATAACTTTTGCATGCGATCTCTGTTTTAGGCATATGATAGCCCATTGGAAAGGTATCATCAAGGATATTCATTGTGGGCACAATATCAAAGGAAATTCCATATTTCAAACCTATTTCCCCAAAAAACATCGTTTAGAGCCTCAAAACGGCTCCGAAAGTGAAAATTGCTAAAAATAGTAAATTACCAAAATTGCCAGAAAACTATTTTGAGCCAGTTGGAAAAGGTGGGTGGCCACTGATATCCACCTGGATCAATCCTCCCTCCTTAGGAAGAAATGGTCTCCATTGCGTTGAGGTTCCCCATCAGATGAGGAAATTTCTGTTGAATTTGGCCTCGGGTGAACCACTTGCCTTGGTGCAGGAGCTGCCCTTCTTTGACGACTCGATAAAGTTTGATCCTTTATTGTCGATTACCCTTGATCTGTGTGTACACAATATGATCATTGGATTCTTAATGAATGCATTCGAGTGTTGTTGGGGAAAATCACCCTACAGACTAGCAAATAGAGTTCAGACTTTGCATGCAGATATGACCGAATAGAAATTACTTTCTACCTTCATCCCTAGATTTAGATCCCCTTTTCTTAGTAAATGCATGGAAAGATCAACCTACCTCGTTCCCGACATTTGATTTCAATCCTCCATTGTGTTTGATTACTTGTTCGCAATACTCCTTCCAAAGCTGACCTGCATCCAAGACAAGCAACAACTATGCATGCATACTACTTATATACTAACGGGTTAGAAATCAAAACATATACTGATCAAACTATAAACAGTTCATGAATTGGGATGGGAAAAGAATTCTCTTTATTACTTAGAATGAGTCAACTTACAAAAGATGAGACCATCCACCGCTCCTCGAACCTAATCCTGGGCTCCTCTTCTTCTGTCCTTCAACTGCTTTGCTTTGAATCTCCTTTGGCATAAGGAAAGGCTAAAGGGTTGGGACAATGGGAATACGTAAATGGGCAGAGTTTCTTTGCTATATTTTTTCCTTCTCCAAATGGTACCCCTACCCCTTCTTTTATAAGCTAAAAGGAGCTAGGTATTTAGACGAACCCTCGACCATGCATGGCCGGGAGTTTCAGTTAACTCACCCATAGATTTTTGTTCCATTGGCAACTTTCTTTTTTCCATGTTTTTGTCGGTCCACATGGGTTGTTTTGGGTCAGCCAGCGTGTACGCGCATGTAGTAATGGATTAGGGCGCGTGGGCCTTTATACAAGAGGATTTTCAAAGAGTTGTTCTGTAGTGTTTTGGTAAAGAAGGGATATGAGTTGACCTGATGCTAGGTAAGCATGTGTGGTGAAATTTAGGGTTATAACAGATGCCCCCTAATGTGTGAGGTCAGAAGAGAATCTGATGGCCGAAATACATTACCAATATTTACTAATGTGCCGAGCGATTGAGCCCAAGGATCAAGAACCGGGAGGTGTCGTCTGCAAAATAAAAAATGTCTCACCGAGGCGGGCATACCCATGCTCGAGATAAAATAGGACCATGGCTACCAATCAAATACACTGTAGATCCATATCAAATAACTATAAAGAGTAGCCACGAACAATACACAGCGGAGCTACATCTTGAAATCAGAAAGATATACATATAGAGTATCCATCTTCCAAAAGCCGATTCGGCCTAATGGCTGGAGATGAGATCTTCAGAGCTCGAGCAACAACTTCAAAATATTCAAAACTCAGGTAGGAGTGTAATATGAGTGTATGACTACACTACCCAGAGGTCTTCGATGACTCGTCGATCATGGACTTGATAATCTTGATGATCAGACTGAAGGCTTCAGTGATTTTGAACAAGGACTTGATTGGATGTTCAGGATGGCCAAGCATGAGGACAAGAGACATATTGCAGAGGTGCCGACTCAGGCTTGGTGACAAACTTCCCTTGGATAATAGCACGACAAACAATGAGACTCAGGCAGCATGTCATTAATCATAAGTCTACGAAGCAGGAGGCAATGCAAACTCTCCATATGTTTGGAAGGATAACCAAACAGTGGAGGACACAACTCTATATAGCGAGAAAAGATTCCTAAGGTCATACTACATCCCATAGTCTGATGAAAAAACGGACAGATGTGATTTATCCAAGGGCGACTCATTATGCTGCCAATAAAGAAAATACTTTTCCCTTCCTCTTTTTGGGGTATATTTGATTTTTTTTGTTCTTTTCAATAATTGTGGAAAAAGAAGAAAGGAATATTACATTACAAAGGAGGAACGAGTGTTGCAAACATACAAGCTCTAGGCACAAGGACAAGACTGATGTTCTAGTAGAATGACACTCGGGAAAAATACTCTGAAGGCCAAAGGTGTTAAGACGCAGAAGCAAACTGTTACAAGGCCGACGTATAAGGTATGCAAACGCGGTTGATAAAACACACAATGGTAACGTCCTTCGATGTAATTTTAACGAGCCCAGAGAAGGTAAGCTCAGTGGTTTTTCATATTTAGAGAGTCTGAAAAAACATAAAAGGAGACTCCATTGGGGTACCTTTTTAGAATATAGTCTAGTCGATTCGAAAAAGGGGTAAACTAGCACCGATAAGACGTCGATTCAAAACCATTTTAACGAGTGTGATAAGGACAAGATCACTCGACCATTTTTTCACTTTTAAGGAGTCTGAAAAAAGCTTAACTATGGACTCCGTCAGGAATGTTCTTCTGGACCATTTTAACGAGTGTGAAAGAATAAGGTCACTCGACGATCTTTTCAATTTTAGGAAGTCTAAAAAGAGCTTAACTATGGACTCTGTGGGGGTTCCTTTTTCGTAATTTTAGTCCCTCGGGCCCGAAAAAGGGATAAAATTATACCTGAGAGTACTCTTCTAAAGAATGGAGGTTCCATAGAGTATACCTTTGTTCGTACAGTTGACCGTCTGGACCAAAAAAGGGGTAAACTACCGCCGGACAGACGTGACTTCAAATTTCAGTTTAATGAGCGTGAAAGGCCACAAGATCGCTCAACAATCTTTTCATGTTTAGAGGGTCTAAAAAGGGTTTAAAAGAAGACCCATTTAAGGAATGTTCTTCTGGACCAATTGAACGAGTGTGAAGAAACAAGGTCACTCGGCAATCTTTTCATCTTTAAGGAGTCTGAAAAGGGCTTAAAGAAGACTCCATAATGGTTACTTTTCTCAGTTAATCCAGACGAGATCGAAAAGTATAAATGCAATCTCGCCGGATGTTGCTTTTGGATCTCAAAGTGAGCTTGAAAAACAACAAAGTTAGCTCATGATAGACTCTTTGTGGGTTGATGCCTGGCATCTCCTCGAGGGAGCTGTATGCTCCGATGAAAACATTGTCTATGACGCCAGGGGTTCTGGAGATATTGATAGGTGTCGTTTCAGCAATGGTTGCCATATTACCCTCAGCATAGATCTTGTGTGTAGCTAAGGGATTAGTATGACAAGACCTATCTCCAGTCATAGTCATGGTGAATTCTCCTGCTTCGATTCGGCTTAAATCTGGGAGGAAATATGATATGTGATGAAGATGTTCCCAAGGTTTGTCTGGACTAGTCATTGCTTCGATTACTACTTCGTCAGAGGGAAATACTAAGTCTAACGAATCGGTGTTGGCGAGAGAACCATGAGCCTAAATAGGCTCGAGAAGTGGATCTAACTCTTGTGCAGGAGTCGGATCGGTGTTAGCTAGAGCTTGCTGGACTAAAGAGTACGCTACTTCAGCTGTAGACAAGGGCATGGACATGCCCACGTGCCCTGTCTCGTCCATCGGGGCCGATGGGGAAGGAAGTATCCAGGGATCCTTGAAGTAAGTCATGCGAAACGACGAAACTTGAAAAATCTCAACCTTATGGTGATTGGATATAAATTTGATATCATCGTGAGGAGGTGGGTAATCGAGGGTACCCATCAAGGGTGGGCACAAACCAACTCCTACGTTGACGACACCTGGTTGAGGATTATCAATCATCGGGACCGTGGATGCCCCCAAAGCTAGGTCAGGTCTAGAGAAAGACAATTGATCGATGGTCACTATCCGACCCTCGTGTGGAAACAACAAGACCCGAAAAATTGTAGCAACCACAGCTTGCATAGCATAAGTCCAACTCCGTCCTAACAAGAGGTTATAGTCGAGGGGAGCATTGACTACCTCTACTTCGACACACATGATCTTCCCTCCTAACTGCACGGGGAAAGAAGGAACGATACCATGTGGTCGGAACGACCGACCGTCGAAAGCAGTGAGGAGAGTAGGTGATGGAGACAAAACGGGCTGGCCAATGGCCTTCCAACAAGCCAATGACATAACGCATGTCGAGGTGCCCTCATCGACCACAGTGTGGAAAATATTTCGAGTAAAAGTTTTTGTGGGATAAGCCACTACTATCTGAAATGCTATGTGGTAAGGCAAACGAGGTTTTAAGTCATTTTTATCTAACATGATGGTACTCGGATTACAAGTCTCAGTAGAGCCCAAAGTGGTTAACAAGGCTTTCCTCTGAGCAGGGCATCTTTGGAGGACCTCCAAAGTAGACATCGCACAAGGGGTTTGTGATAAATCTTCCACCATGGAGTAGTTTTGGGCGGCCCTTGCATTTGGGTTATGAGAAGCTTTTTTAAATGCACCTTTTGGAATGCGTGTCATCATTTCTCCCAACATCTTCTCAATCTGTAGAGGAAGATATAGGAGATCAGCTTCTTTACCCTTCTCAGAAGTGCTCGATTTACTATAATCGTGCGCTTTAGTCGATATGAAAGCATCACCCCCAACCATATATACGTTCACGGATGCGGGGTTGTTCGGAGGCGGGAAGGTTTCTTGGCTGCCCCCTTCCGTGCTTGCAGAGGCTTGAGTTAGATTTTTCCCATGTTGAAATGGATTAGTCAACACTGCCTGTTGTTGTTGTGTGACAAACTTTTGGGCCTCTACAAGTCGAGGACATAGATGGGTTGGGTGGTCTTCCACGCACAAGTTGCATGGATACCTTGCCTTCCGTTTTTTAGTGTTGTCCCCACCAACATTATTGTTGGTTTTTTTTTCCCCCTTACCCTTCTTTCATTGTTTTTTCTTCCCTTCAGGCTGTTGGGTGGCCTTTGGGTTAGTCAACTGCACTGTGTGTACTTCCGACGTTTTGGTAGGGGGAGCAGCCAAAGCAGTAGTTTGGTTGGCCGCTATGTGTTGTATAGATAACTGTTGCAACAACTTCATCAATTGCTCAACGAGATTTTTTTGTGTTGAACCAACAATACCATCGGCATGTGGTTCAACTCTCTGTCTAGTTTTATCTAGTATTGAACGTGGCACATCTGGAAAGATGTTGTATAATAAACCGAACTAAGAATAGAGGAGCTCAAATTGTTGAGCCCTCATGATGGCATCTTCTTCGGAGAAAACTCCGGATGTCGCGACGTCTTTGGATAACTACAGGACCAAAGACTTAAGGAACCACTCAAGCAGGAATGCTGGTGGGACTGGTACTTTGATTAAACTCTTCCAACATCTCCATTCTCGGATGTGATCAGAGATATGGTCCGTTGTTGTCTGTTTGAAATTGGCGAGCAGCTCTGTGCCAGCATTGTATCTCACAGGTAACTGGAAATGGTTCAGGAAATCCATCACCAGTTCGCCAAAAGAAGAGTATCTTGAGAGATCGATCTCAATGTACCATTTCACGGCACTCCCAATGAGAGTACATTGAAATAATTGCAACTGTACGGAGTCATCTTTCAATGAGTTAGATGAGCACCAAATATGGAAGGTAGTCACATGATCGCTTGGATCTTTGTTAGGCTTTGCCTCAAACTTTGGAATGTCCGAAGGCAACTTCATCGGCATAGGAGGCCAATGTGGATCGTGACAAATAGGGTCATTCAACAACCTTGTCAAATCTGGCAAGTGTAAAGTCGCCAAGAACGGTAGTTTGGGTTGCTACTGATAACCCAGGAAAAAGGGACCTGGAGTTTGACTATCACCAGGTTGCCAGGAAAAGTTTGGCTACTAGCCTGGATTCTGGTAGAAACCATGGCCCTGGCCAACGTACGGATTTTGCATATGTGGAGACATCATCGGCTGATTTCCCAAATAGAACATAGATGGTTGGGCTTGCATTATATTCGAAGGACTTTGGGAAGGATTACCCCATGCCGGTCCCATGGGGATAGGCATAGTAGTTTTTCTGGAGTTCCATTGATTGTGGAAAGAATTACCCTAGATCGACATTCCGGATGAGGGAACGGATCCCTGCCTTGAATTCCAAGGTCCTGCTAAGTTTGCCCCCTGTGCAGGAATAGTACCCTGCACAGGAGTTGATTGTCCAAAAATGGGGTTGCCCCCAGTCGGGAAAGCAGCTGACGAGAAGGTGTTGTTACCAAATGTTTTGTTCCAAGAAAACGGTGTCGAACCTTCCGGCATACTATGCAAAGGTGGTCCTTGACTCCCCACTCCAAATAAACTATTGTGTGTAGATTGCCCGACGGATTGCTGATGCGAGCCACCGAGTGAAGGGGACGAAGGAGGGATAAGACCTCCTCCGTAAGGAAAAGCGTTAAAAGAGACAGGAGTGCCCCCCATGTGAGCTTGCAGAGGAGTGCTAGAGCTTCCTGCCCCTAGACCCAAAGTTTGTAAAGTGGAGTAGGAAAGTATAGGACTTGTACCCGAACTAGGCATCCCATATGAGAAAGGAGGGCCTGTCACACTTGGTGTAAAAGGGGTTGTGGCCGCCGCCAAAGACGGGTTCGGTCCATTGTGCGAAGTAGTGGCGGTCAAGACCATGGTGGCTCGGACCGACGACGGTGGGTTAGGAGATGAAAGTTCTCCTGTGGTGACAACCATGGTGGGAATTGAAGAATTCCCAGAAGGAGTAACAACATTTGTTTCCATTGTTGTGTGCGACACTGTTTGGCGCTCGTAAAATTGAATTGGTACAATAAAAGGTGCCAAGAAATCAGTGGTTGGGGTTTCAACCAGGCCAAGAGCAGTTGCTTCAAGGTAAAAAATGGTTGATTCCTCTAGGGGTTGTTTGGGCACAATGGTTTGTAACCCGGTCGCTTCAAAATACCCTTGTTGGTCTAGATTTCGCCTTAATGGTGGCGAGGGTGGCTCTAGTGTAACCGGTGGTAGGCCAAGAAGCCTTCATGACCGACGGAGCTCGGGATCCTCCACTGTGTGAGAAGATCCAAGACACTCTAAAGGTAGTCTAAACGTTCAAAAGTAACACACACTAAAAAAGTCCCTAGAAGATAAGACAAGCAAACACTAAATTAATTGGAAGAATAGTTACAACAACCAACACTAGAGCAGCTTACCGGTGCAAGTGAAACTCGAACACGGAAGCACCCTCCGGTTATACTCTACAAAGCGTGGCCCGATGTCTGTCCTAGGTACCGCGGTATACCCCCGCAGTCACCTGTGTATGTCCCTAAAAAGATTGGCAACTAGGTTTCCAGCGCGCGAACAGTCACCAGGCGAGTACAGTCAAAAGTCAGGTAGACCACAATGAGCGTGGTATCCTGTTAAGGGTATCAAGAGAAAATGTTCGAAAGACAAATGAGGACCTCGAATGGATTTGAGACCCACAAAGCCCCGTGGTAAATGCAAACGACGGAATCCCAAAACAAGCCCTCTATATGTGTTATCCACTACGATTGGTCCAGCTTTGGAGGGGTTATCTCTGCTACCTTTCTGCACACGACCTTGTGTTTATCCCCTGTGTTAGAGGGGGGTCTCGGATAACTTTCATGACAATGGACTTAGACACTCCCTATCTCAGACTCCAATGTTTGATTTTAAATGGCCTTGAAGAGTTTCCTCGCCAACCTAATCCAAGGCCCTAGTCCTGAACTAGTCAGTGAACCCTACAAACATAAAGGTCTAGTAGATTTTAAATTTAGCATTACTTTTATGGATTTGTCTTAAGTAAAGGGGTATGAGGGTGAAATTTATGATGTGTAAAAGACGAAAGCAAAAAATGAATGAAAAATATGGAAACAAAACTTTTACTGAATGCAAAATTTCAATAACTTTTCAAAAGAAATATTTTTTATTTTTCTAAGATTTTGGATAGCAAACTCAAAGGATTTTCACTCGACTACGAGCTACTTATGATCTAAGTGAACTGCAAAAACTTATGAAATAAAAGACTTTTCCCTGGCTAATGATGCAGAAACACACTCTTCAACCAAACAAGAAAATGAAAAGAGTTTTTTTTTTTAATTTTAAATGCTAGTAAAGCACGAAAGGAAAAATACCGACAAGCAAAAACCAAGAAAAACAATTCTGGCCTAATCGCAGATCGTAAAGAATCAGAATAAAGAAAAATCACACACTAGCAATTTTAAAAGAAAATGACTCTCACACTTGTCTAAAAACCGTGAAAATTCTTTTATTTTTCTGACAACTTTTTAAATGAGAAAACACAAGCTAAGGGTAAGATTAATCTTAAGCTACTGACTGCTCAGACAAAGATTCAAACACCTGAGAGGAATAATTCTTATCAACAACAAGTATCATGTACAAGCACGCGACTGTCACTTTTACAGCACGCATGCGGACGTGCGCTGGATAGAGACAGAGGGCGTGTACACGCGATCTGACCTTGTATAGGCCACGTGTATATCTAAACTCTAAGAAAAAATGAAAATAGATAGACCAAACTAGGAAGCGACCACTGATATTGATAACCAGGATCCCTTGAAGGCTTGGACACTGTTTCTAATAGAAAAACAAATAACGCAAGAAAAAAAAATGATAAGGCAAAAACAATTTGAGATAGGACTACTAGCAAACAAGACTCAGACGGAATTACAGAAAACCCCCTGAGAGTGTGTGATTCTGACAGGGAAGAGGATGACTGCCTCTGAAGTTCTCTGAACTCTACACGCTACTGCTACTTCTACAGCTAGCATTCACATGCGGGCTGTAAGAGGGTAGGGTGCGGGTACATGTGTGCAAGCTTTGTGCAGGCCGTGTGTACCTCTGTGGGTCCCGAGAAACACAGTCAAGCAAAAGACAAGGAAAGCTGGTATGGAAAACCAAACTACCTGCTAGCTCAAACCTTACAAAAACTAAAAGAAAAAATTGGCAAGAAAAACTAGTCTATAAAACTACCCAAAAACTAAATAAAATTCCAGGAACCCTAGAGAGTTTCCCCAGTATGGTCGCCAATTCTATTGTTGGGAAAAATCACCCTACGGACTAGCAAATAGAGTTCAGACTTTGCATGCAGACATGACCGAATAGAAATTACTTTCTACCTTCATCCCTAGATTTAGATCCCCTTTTCTTAGTAAATGCATGGAAAGATCAACCTACCTCGTTCCCGACGTTTGATGTCAATCCTCCGTTCTGCTTGATTACTTATTCGCAATACTCATTCCAAAGTTGACCTGCATCCAAGACAAGCAACAACTATGCATGCATACTACTTATATACTAACGGGTTAGAAATCAAAACATATACTGATCAAACTATAAACAGTTCATGAATTGGGATGGGAAAAGCATTCTCTTTATTACTTAGAATGAGTCAACTTACAAAAGCTGAGACCGACCACTGCTCTTCGAACCTGATCCTAGGCTCCTCTTCTTCTGTCCTTCAACTGCTTTGCTTTGAATCTCCTTTGGCATAAGGAAAGACTAAAGGGTTGGGACAATGGGAATACGTAAATGGGCAGAGTTTCTTTGCTATATTTTTTCCTTCTCCAAATGGTACCCCTACCCCTTCTTTTATAGGCTAAAAGGAGCTAGGTATTTGGACGAACCCTCGGCCATGCATGGCCGGGAGTTTCAGTTAACTCACCCATATCTTTTTGTTCCATCGGCAACTTTCCTTTTTTCATGCTTTTGTCGGTCCACGTGGGCTGTTTTGGGTCAGCCAGCGTGTACATGCGTGCAGTAATGGATTAGGGTGCATGGGCCTTTATACAAGAGGATTTTCAAAGAGTTGTTCGGCAGTGTTTTGGCAAAGAAAGGATATGAGTTGGTCTGATGTCAGGTAAGAATGTGTGGTGCAATTTAGGGTTATAACATTAGGGTGGAGCTCTTGTTCTGCTACTTCTGAGGTGTCCAATAATGGTGGGAAATAAGGGTGAAGGAGATCCAAGTTGAACACTGGGTGCATGCCAAGAATAGGAGGAATGTTGAGCTCAAAAGCATTATCCCCCATGGTCTTGGTGATGGTGTATGAACCATAACGGAGTGGGAGAAGCTTCTGATGGGGTCCTGTAAGGCATTCTTTCTGCAAGTGTGACCAAACTTTGTCGCCCACCTGAAACTTATGTGGCACCCGATGTTGATCATGGCGTTGTCTGTAATTGTCATTGGAGTTATGTAGGATATCCTAAACCTATTGGCGGATTTGCTGGATCTTCTCAATGAACCAGGTGGATTTGTCAGCTTTAGTTGGAGTAGGAGATGAGTCGGTTGAGGTGACTACAAGGGGAAGTGAAACATCTATGGGACCCAATGGTTGGAATCCCAACCCCACCTGAAAGGGGTTGTGGTTGGTTGAGCTATGCAGGGCTCGGTTGTAGATATGTTCGAAATAGGGAAGGCTCTCATCCCATGTGCGAGGGTGCTTTGAATTATACATGCGAAGGATATGCACAATCATTTGATTTACAACCTCGGTTTGGCCATCTGTCTGGCGGTGGAAGGTCATGGATTTGGTGAGCTTAGTGTCTAGTAGTGACCAGAGGCTCAACCAGAATGTGCTGAGAAATCGACTGTCCCGATCTGAGACAATGGTTTGTGGGATTCAAAAATGTACCCAGACTCGTTCAAGGAAGAGCTTGGCAGTGGCCTCTGTTGTGATTCTCTTCTTGCAGGCAACCAGAATCGTCATCTTAGAAAAGTGATCAACCACCACAAAAACACAGTCATTTCCCCGCTTGGTGGACGGGAGGCCCGACATGTAGTCCATTGAGATGCATTCCCATGGCCTGTTAGGAGTAGGAATAGGGGTGTATAGGCCATGTTTCTTAGTGGTCAGTTTGGCAATAGTGTAGGTAGTGTAGGGCCTAATATACTTATTGACCTCCTGTCGAAGTTTTGGCCAGTAAAAATGTTTTTGTAGCATCGCCACTGTCTTTTCAACGCCGAAGTGTCCTGCCACCCAACTGTAGTGGGATTCCCAGATCATCTTCACTCGCTTGCTTGATGGAACACAGATATGGCTCAGACAACACAACAACCCATCCTGAAGATGGAAATTATCGACAACTCTGTTTGCACCCAACATTTGGTAGGTGGTGGCAAAGTCTGGGTCTGTCTCATAGAATTGGGGCCATCTAGAGGTCTCATGGCCGCAAGAGACTAGCATCGTGGTGAGTGTTGTGACTGGTTGTCTATTGAGGCAATCAACAACATGATTGGTGCTTCATGTTTTATACTTGATGTTGAGGTGGAATTCCATGTTTTATGATGGAATTGCAAGTATGTGGACCACTTTTGATGGCAGTCATTCTGCAATTTTCCTTGTGTCTGCATGAACTGTAGTGGCTTATGATCAGTGTGGATGACTGTCTCATTCCCAAGAATGTAATGTCTCCACTGGTGGCAAGATTGCACAATGGAGTACATTTCTTTGTCATAAGTAGGGTACTTACGGACAACATTTGATAGTGTCTCACTATGATAGGCCATGGGGTGGTCGTGCTGAGTGAGAAAGGAGCCCACAACATAGTCTAAAGCATCTGTCTCGATCTCAAAGGGTTATTGCAGGTCTGGTAGTGAAAGTACTGGGGCTAAGCACAAGCGTTGCTTCAAATCATCGAACGCTTATTGTTGGGACCGGGCCCATGCAAATTTTGCCTTACCACCACCCCTGTTTATTTGGCTGAGGGCCCATGCAATATGGGAGAATCCCAACATGAACCTATGGTAGAAATTGGCAAGGCCCAAGAATCTCTGAATCTTAGTGAGTGTGGTTGGGGCTGGACAGTCACGGATGACTTGGATCTTGGTTGGATCCACATGTACGCCATGCTGATCAATGATGTAGCCCAGGTAAAGGACCATGTCCATGCCGAAGGAGCATTTTTCAAAGTTGGCGTATAGCTTGTGCTGCTGCAGGGTGTGCAGAACCTGCGAATATGCTGCAAGTGTTCGGCCCAAGTCTTGCTATAAATGAGAATGTCATCTATATACACCAATACAAAAGTATTGGTGAATGGTTGCAGGATATTGTCCATCATCCTCATGAAAGTGGTTGGAGCATTTGTCAAACCAAAGGGCGTGACCAACCATTCAAAAAGGCCTTCCTTTGACTTGAAGGTGGTCTTCCATACATCTGTCTATTCTATCGGGACCTGATGGTAGCCAGACTTTAGATCAATCTTACTGAAATATTTGGCCCCCGTGAATTGATCAAGGAGGTCGTCGATTCGGGGAATCGAGTACCGATTTCTAACTATGATTTTATTTAGAGCCAGGTAATCAATGCAAAGTCGCTAGGTTCCATCTTTCTTCTGTACCAACATGATTGGGCTTCTGCGAGGTGATGAGCTAGGATGGATGTGCCCCTTGTGGAGCAGTTCTTGGATCTATTGCTTGATATCCTCATTCTCTAACAGAGAGAGATGATAGATTGGCTCCTTGGGAAGCAGTGCGTTGGGGGTCAGATTGATGGGATGCTTGACCTGAAAGTGCAGAGGTACCCCAATAGGTGAGGAGAAGATATCTGAGTATTCTTCCACGGCCTTATCTACTTGCTTTTGCGCTGCAAAGACCCTAGATGTGGTTGTGATCTTTCACTTATTATGAGAGCGAATCAAGAAGAAGATAAACTTCCCCGTCTGAGAGATGACATTCCTACATTGCTTAGCAGAGATCAAGGAAATAACACTAGGTGGGACTGCCTCGGGTATCTAGTACAATTTCCAGTTCAAACTAATAATAACACTACGAGGCCTAGAATCATATACAACATCACGTTTCCATAAATAACTTGTCTTTAAAGGGCTTGATGTCGTATGACAGTGGGCACTGTTGTCTAACGTGAAGATCGCTTATTTGGCGGAGCCATCCAATGGTGTAGGGTTGTGGGTGCAGTGTTGTCGGCAGGGCCAACCGCTTGACTACCTCTGTTGAGATGAGGTTCTTCTGGCTACCGCTATCAATGATGAAGTGCAGTGGGGTGCCTTTTACCCACATTTGTGAATGGAAGAGGCACTCTCCTTCTTCTGGCTTGTCTAGTTCACCAGGTTGGAGCTTGGTGGTAGCAACAGTGGCACTGGGTTCCGCGTCAATGATCTGTCTTCCCCTTTCTATTTCTGGCTCAGAGTCAGAATCCACATCTAATTCAGAGGCTTTCACATCAGCCACCAGCGACTGCTTTGAGCGGCAATCAACAGTGTTATGCCAAGGGCTCTTATGGAAGTCACACCACTTCCTGCTATCTTTCTTTGTCTTTTCAGTGTCCTTCTTTGCTTGCGGCTTGGACCGGTTGTCCTGATACTATCCATCTTTTCTCTGTCCTTTGTTCTGTGGTTTGGGGCTACCCTTTCCTGGCTTTTGTTGTGTGGGGTTCCCAGACCCAAATTGCCGCGTCTTTTGTTTGAACTTCTGCTCGATTTTAACGGCATATCGATAGGTTGTGCCCAAGGATGAGATGTCCATAAATTTCATTTAGGTCAAGATGTATCTATGCAGAGAACCGTGATACTTGAGCACCAGATGTCGCTCTGAATATTTGATACCCATCTTGGTGCACAAGGTATGTAAGATATTTGTGAAATCTGGCACTGGTTGGTCTCTTTCTTTCCACAGTGTGGTCCAGTTGGTATACAAGTCGTCATAACTTCTGACAGGGTAGTATTGTTCCTTAATAGCATCCTTGAAGGATTCCCAGGTGGTCATGACTGTAAATAATGAGGGTTCCTCTATTTCCTTTTTCTCACAGAAAGTTTCCCACCAATCTTTGACACGGGGAATGGCTTTGACGAGCACAAAAGTAATCTTTTCTTTATTTGAAAAGTTATGGACAGAAAATTGCCCTTCTAGTAGATTCAACCACTTGTCTACAACATCTGCATCTATCTGACCTTCAAATACAGGAATATCAAGGTTTATTTTTACCTTGAAGGGGGCGGAGTCTCTGCTCGAAGAAGATGTGTCGCATGTTGGTAGTCGTCGAAGGATTTTCGTGAAACTATCCATCATCTCATTCATTTGTTGCGTGAGGGCTTCCTCAATCAACAGTTTGAAAGGATCTCTTGTCCCGTCATCTTTCTTTTCTCCTACCATGAGAGGTCTCTTGGGTGTGCGAGATCTTTTGTCCTCAAGAGAAACAAGCTCGAGACCCAACTCTTTGTACTCCGACCTCGTTGGGGACATGCATTAAGACAACTAGGAGCAGACTGCTCTGATACCATTGATCCGGATTTTATGAGCAGAACGAAATGACTACAGATTATTAACAGGTGTTTAACACAAAATAAAAGAGATACGGTAAAACTATATTTCTATTCAATAATGAAATAAGCCGAAATTGTAAAATGCAGCTGAAACAAGCTTGTTGGAATGGTGGGAGCATATCTCTGAGAAGAGATTTGACGATCGTGCTCATTCGCAAGAAGATGATTACAATGAGGCTCTAAAGGCATTTTTACAATAAGCAGGAATGCCAAAAACCCTAGACATCCAAAAACCTAACCCTAGGAGATGAAGCACCAAAAGTCATGTGGGCCCCGTTTGGGTAAGTTAGTACATCAACTTCCCGGGGTTGTAACTTTTGCATACGATCTTTGTTTTAGGCGTATGATAGACCGTTGGAAATTTATCGCTGAGGAGATTAATTTTAGGCTCAATAATGAAGGAACTTCCATATTTCAAACATGTTTCCCCCAAAAAAACATCGTTTAGGACCTCAAAACGGCTCCGGAAGTTAAAACTGCTAAAAATAGTAAATTACCAAAATTGCCAGAAAACTCTTTTGAGCCAGTTGGAAAAGGTGGGTGGCCACCGATATTCACCTGGATCATCAATTCTTATTGTGTATAGATCTGATATTTCTTCCAGTGCTGATATCTTAGGGTCAAATCTCATAGGAAGAGATCTTAGTACCTTTTGAACAATTACAAATTCTTCAATTTCTTCTCCCAATCCTATGATTGCATTCACTGTTTCATCAACTCATAAGAAGTAGGCTGCGATATTCTCATCTACCTTCATCTTTAGCTGTTTGAACTGACCTCTGTAAGTTTGAAGCTTTGCTGCTTTGACTTTTGAATCTCCTTCATAAATATTTCAAAGTTTGTCCCAAATCTCTTTAGCGGATTTACAATGTGCAACTTTGGTGAATATTTTTTCTGACTGAGTTTCATTGCTTTGTCATTTGTTGGTGGAATTGTTGGTGCTATGTATCCATCTACAATTGATTATCAAATTTCAAATCCATGTGCCTATATATATGTCTTCATCATTATGCTCCAAAAAACATACTTTTGTCCATCAAACTATGGTATTCCATTTTTATACAAGTTGTTGCTCTCCATGATCTACCTTTCAGTGGTTAAACTAATTTCTGAAGGAACTGACTCTGATACCAATTGTTGGATTACTGAGANATGTAGAATTATCATCTAATAATGAGTAATGGACATATGAACAATCATACACATACACAGTACACCAGTGTTTTACGTGGAAACCCAAAGTGAGAGAAAACCACATAATGTTTTTTCTTATATGTCTTGAAGAATTACATTCATTGGAAGCACCAACTTCCTTTGTTTTCTAGTTGCAACTGGAAGGAGGCTCCAACCCCTTAGTTTCTTAGGATACAACCTGAGGGAAGCTCCAACTCCCCAATTCTTTGGCTACAACCAGAAGGAGGCTACAACCCCCTATGTTCTCCAACTACAATCGGAAGGTGGCTACAACCACCTGTCCTTGTCCCGTCCAACTGCCCTGAAGTAGAAGTAGAATGATGAAACCACTGTCACACTATCACTGTGAGATATACCGCTATAAACCTGTACCAATAAACATAAACCATGCATCAACTTGTACCTCAACCTGTACCATAAACAAGTGCATCAACCATGCACCAACCTGTACCAAACAACCTGTAATCAACATGTACCATAAACAAGTGCATTCAACCATGTACCAAATATGTACCAATCATGTGTCAACTACTCATCAACTATGACTCATCAATATGTACCAACATCATCAACTATACACCTCATGTATGTGCTAACTCATCAACTACTTGTCTCAACCATGTACCCAACATGTACCTTAACCAAAAGCCCTCATCAATTTCATCATCCAAATATGATTTGTAACTCTGTAATAGAACTAGAGTATATGATCACATACATGCAAACCTTCCTTAACTTTAACAACAAGAGACTAGCATTTTCATCAAACTTTTCTTTAGTCTCACATGACTAGTTTTGGATTAGTCAACAACCCTAACTTGAAATAATCATAAGTTTGTACCTGTAATGAATAAAGATCTGAAACTTATACACAGTGTTATTCAGTGTTTTTTGTGTAATTCCTTCAGGTGTTACTACTTGGAACCTCTCAGAAAAAGAGTTATAGAAAAAATGGCATACCTTGCTAAGTTCTGGCTTATTCTAGAGAGTGACATTGTAGAGCGTGCCCCACACATAATATTTGTTGAATCAATCGAAAAGTGTTACACGGGGTACTAAAGACTGTACTCTAACCAACACATTTGGTCTTACTAATTTTGTATCCGTTATGAAGAAGTTATGATGTTTTTACCAGAAACACCTGTTTTAGACGAGTTTCAGGATTAGCCATAAACCCTATTTTCCACGGAGTGTAACTCCAAAAATACAACGACCGACAAGATGAATTTTTTACCATAGATACTTGGATATGTTTCCTCAATGACATAGCAATTTCACGGTTTGAATCATTCTATAAAACACGTTATTGCGAAAATGGTGAGATGACCTGTAAATAACATACCTTAGAAAGGATCGTCAAAAGAATTTATCCTTCCTTGAATTCCAGCCTTCTTTTCTTCACCTTCCCTAAAAAAATTGGCTTAGATATCCTTTGGTTACCTCAGACACCTATAGATATTCAATATGCTCAAGTTTGTTCTAAAATGAGAGAGCCTTGCCTCTTATTTATACTCTCCAAGTAACTTCCTTAAAAACATTTTCTACGTCATTTTTCCCGCATTCTTTACTTTAGGGTTAACCCACTTCTAATTTCTCCATTAACTTTATTATTTAAATAATTTATTTTTATTAACTTTGAACTATATTACACTCATCACTTCACTTTATTATTTACCTTCTAAAATCTCTTAAACCACTTTGACTACTTTGACCTTTTGGGGCTTCAAGCTAACATATGAGGGTCCTCCAACTTCGTAAGGCCACAACTCTCAAACCGTGAGGAGTTATGTGATGTTCCACATACCACCAGAAATGGAATGACATGTACTATCCATATAGAATAGTATTTCCTTCAAATATATTAAAACTTATACCGTTATCCATTAAACAAACTTGGGTCCATTACCCAAACCTGGGTTCTCCAACTTCACATGGCCATAACTCTCTAACCGTGAGGAGTTTTGTGGCGTTCCACATACCATCAGAAATGGAATGACATGTACTATCCATATAGAATAGTCTTACATTCAAATATATTAAAACTCTATATCAAAACTTATCCCTTTATCCATCAAACAAACTTGGGTCCATTACCCAAACTTGGGTTCTCCAACTTCACATGGCCATAACTCTCTAACCGTGAGGAGTTATGTGACGTTCCACATACCACTGTAAATAGAATGACATGTACTATCCATCTAGAATAGTCTTACCTTCAAATATATTAAAACTCATGCCATTATACATGAAACAACCTTGGGTCCATTACCCAAACATTTGTGCTACCAGAATTCGCTACCGGACTTTCTTCAAGGGTTGACATCAATGAAAACCAACCTTAATCAACAAATCTAGAATATTGACACATGTTTGACAAGTGACATTTCTAGATTTTATTCTAACAATAACTATTAAGAAAATATAATTATTATATAAATTTTTACGTACTTTCAAATATAATTTTTTGATTTTTTGAATAACTTTTATTACTTACAAACTTAATTATAGCAAATAACTATAACTTCAAAAGAAAAATATTCACAGTTAATTAATAAATTGACACTATTCTTTTAGTGGAATCCTAACCTTTTATGTCATCAAAACTTTAGTGATTTTGGAAAGCTTTTATTAATGCTTTTCAAGCATTGAAATAACATTTAAAAAAAATTCAAATAATCTCTTACTTTTCTTAAGGTCATTTTAGTCTTAATAGACATTAATCATCATCATCAATAATAAATATATTAGTTTCTAAAAATTATCTAAATTTCTATGAAAAAATATATCTTCATCACTAAAATCCAACTTTATTTTAAATTATTAAATCATTAAGTTGTACATGCTATATCTTTTTAGCTAAACTACAACTTTATTCTATGAATCAATAAATTGTGTAAATAGTTATTGAGTGAATGATGTTAGATTTCAAAGATTTCTAAAATTTAAAGTGATAAAAAAGTCATATTATATATATATATATATATATATATATATATATATTATTACTATTAAATCTATTACTTTAATATTAATATTTATTTAATTAAAAAATGACATCTATTATATATATCATATTTACTATTACTTTAACTTTTACTATTATTGTTACTATTTATATTTACAATTACTATTACTTCTATTACTTTAGTATTTACTATTTACTATTACTATTTAGAGTTATGAAAAATGATTCATTGTATTTATTAATTGAAGAAATAATACAAAGTAAATTAACACAATGATAAATGATTTAGAGCAATTAGTTGCAAATGCAAAAACAAAAATGGGTTGATTTAAGTGATAATACAACAAAAAATGATTAAGCATAATCATGTAGTTGTAAAAATGATATTATATAAAACAATAGGGTGCATTGATTTAAGTGATAATACTATGAAAAATGATTCAAGTGCATTAATTAATTGAATAAATGATATGAAGGAAATTAATCCTCTATATTGATAATACTGTGAAAAATGAACCTAAAAACTATGTGCTAGTTACATCCATATTCAAGGGTTATAAAAAATGATTTAAACATAATCAAGTAGTTGTATTCATTTTAACAATGATACAACACAAAACAATAGGGTACATTGATTTCAGTGATAATAATATGAAAAAATATGTGAGATACAACAAATCATCAAGTGAAATGAATTCAAGTATTTACACATTATATGTGATTTATTTATTAGTATTTGCACATTATATGTGATTTATCTATTAATTTTTGCACATTAAAACAATTATAATATTAAGATATATAAAAAGTAACATGCTCAATTGGAGTTGGCACTTGTCCCTTCTAAAAGAATAATATAATAATGAGTAAATAAAAAAATTATGTGCTAAAAACAATAACATTAAATATTAAGTGAACTATCCTAGTTGTATTCTCTGAGATATTAGTAATTGTATTCTCTAAGATATTAGTGGAGAAGGTTTTAAGGGAACTATCTTAGCTATGCTCTGCAATTTAGAGCAATTAGTTGCATTGATTTAATGCAAAAAAAATGCATTGATTTAAGTGATGATACAATATTTTTTTTTTATCATAATCAAGTAATTGTATTCATTTTAACAATGATATAATATAAAACAACAAGGTGCATTGATTTCAATGATATTAATATAACATAAAACAATAAGGTGCATAAATTTCAGTGATAATGCTATGGAAAATGATGAAATAAATTAATCCTCTATATTGATTTCAACGATGAGATACAACAAATCATAAAGTAAAATGAATTTAGCATGAAATCAAATTTCAAAACAGATATTATAAGTTGAAAGTGTTTTCCTAAATATGACCCTCTTATAGCAATTTATTGATCTACCTTTCAATTTCTATACTTTCGTTTGGGTTGAGTCTATAAGTTCTGGACTTTGGCAAGGACCTTTCATAAATTCAATGGATCATTAAATTAGTTGTGAAGGCAATCCTTTTAGATTTTCAAATATTTTTTCAGAGGATTGAAGCAATAGGGTGCATTGATTTGTGTGATAATACTATGAAAAATGATTTAGCATAATCAAGTAGTTGTATTCATTTTAACAATGATATAACATAAAACAATGATATAATCAAGTAGTTGTATGAAAACTGATTTGGTGCATTAATTAATTGAATAAATGACATGATTCGGATGATTTTCGGAACGAAATGAAAGCAGAGATACTACAATAAAATACACATAAAAATTGCCAGAAACAAAGAAATGCAACAATACAAGATTTCTATTAATGAAAGAAATGTACAAACACTGTAAAAATATATAGTGCAAGATTCGCTAGAATGGTGGCAGCTTTATCTCTGAGAAGAGATGTGACGACTACGCTCATTCGCAAGAAGATGATTACAATGAGGCTTTGAAGGCCTTTTTATGATAAATATGAATGCCAAAACCCTAGACATCCAAAAACCTAACCCTAGGAGATGAAGCACCAAAAGTCATGTGGGCCCCGTTGGGATAAGTTAGTACATTAATTTCCTAGGGTCGTAACTTTTGTATATGATCTTCGTTTTAGGTGCGTGATAGCCCGTTGGAAAGGTCTTTTTGAGAACTACGCATTATGTCGTCAAACTCTATCTTTGTTTACAATTTGACTGTGACAAACCATAAAACATTGTTTAGAGCCCCAAAATGGCCCTGGAAGTACAAAAAGATGTATTGACATGAAAAATTCCAAAATAAGTGAGTTGGAATAGGTGGACGATCACCAATATCTACTTGGATGTTGTGTAGGGATTCATGACAACCCCTTAAGTGCAGAACCCACAATTACAAAGAAATGTCCCCATTACAGAGAAACATGTTGAACTAAAAACTGTCAAGATGAGATGGTTGGAATTTGGAATAGGTGGGTGGCCACCAATATCCACCTGGATCATGACACGTGTCCCTCAAATAATAATCTGTGCTCTTTGAGATATTCTCGAAGAAAGTTTTAAGGGAACTATCTTGGAGAAAGATTCGAGTGCCCTTAAGGCTTTTAAGGGTGGTGAATCCATTTATGCATTCAAAAATGCAATTTAAACAACAGAAAATGGTCATTTCACCAAAAGGTCGAATGTTTAGACAATGTCGTCTTAGTTATGCTATATGATTTATAACAATTAGTTGCATTGATTTACTGCAAAAAAATATGCATTGATTTAAGTGACGATACAATAAAAAATGATTTATATAATCAAGTAGTTGTATTTATTTTAACAATGATACAACATAAAACAGTCTCATAGTCTAACTGTTCTAAGTTTTGCATTTTTCGAGGATATTTTCTGGTGATATTTGCCTAAAATCTGACCATAAATTATTGAATATGCATATTTGAGTGGTTAATTTTGTATAATTCGAGTGCTCGAGGGGTTTTTCAACACATTGAATCCATTTCTGCATTCAAAAATGCAATTTAAAGAACGAAAAATTGTGATTTAGTGCATATTAATGTTGCCCGATTCCGATGAAAATGGCAAAAACGTAGAACATTAGACAACACCTAAAACAATAGGGTGCATTGATTTCAGTGATAATGATATAACAAAAAACAATAGGGTGCATTGATTTTAGTGATAATGATATAACATAAAACAATAGGGTGCATTGATTTCAGTGATAATACTATGAAATATGATTCATTCCCTTAATTAATTGAAGAAATGATACAAATAAAATTAATTCTCTTCAAGTGTGAGATACAACAAATCATTAAGTGAAATGAATTAATATTAAGATATGTAAAATGTAGAAAACTATGTAATTATTTGTAATTTACTATATTCTTATTATTATCACATTTTTCATCATTTTATATTGTTACTTTTTCTATTTCATATTTCTCGTATAATTCATTAAGTATACTTTTGATTTATACTTTTTATATTTTCAACCAATTTATTGAATAGAATAAATTTCAAATGATCACATTAATCTTGAACAAATATATATTTTTTTCTTGATCTACAAAGTGAACCGACATTTAACAACTAATGTATCAAGGGCTCTTAACCGCTGATGTATCAAGCACCCATAGAAATCGAATCTTTGATAAATTTATATAAGGGCTCTTAACAGCGGATGTATCAAGCACTCATCGAAATCGAATCTTTGATAGATTTGATCCGGTAAATAAAACTCAATATTACCCTATAGCATTAGATGAAATTATAATTTATGCTAGACTAGATATTATCCTATAACATTAAAAGAAGAAGTTATAATTTATGAAGTATAAGAGATTGGATGTGGGTAATGTCTTTTTAATGCATGAATCATAATTTTATTTTTAAATATTTAATTATTATATAAAAAATAAATTTAACATTATTTTATAATTATGTTGAAAGGTATTGATTCTTGAGTTGATATATAGTATTTAAAAAAATATTTCAGTGTGTTTTAATGTTCATTATAAAAAAAATATTTTAATATCTAATTTCAATAAAACATTTTTATATCAATTTATATTTATATAAAAAAGTAATTGAATATAGAAACAGGTTCTCTCTTCTCCGGCCTATCTCGCCCGGTGATGCGATCCCTGCCTTCGTAGAGGCCATTTTCCTGCAAGCTCGACAGATTGGTACTTGGACGTTTTGTTTTTCATCGCGTTACCAGATCCTCTATGGAGTGCACAAAACAGGAGCGTAGAAAGGGCATTCCCTGGACTGAAGAAGAACACAGGTTAGAACACTCCCCCACTTCTTTATGTTTTTCCTATAAATTTTATATGCATCCAGACTACAATCTTTTTTAATCCTATGCAGTTGTTATGGCGGTTGAATTCTTGGTCTCCCACCTTCCGGGCGCTTATTCAGTCCATCTTATTCATTTATTTAGGAAAGAAATAACTTACAGAGATGAAGCGCTAAAGAGATTTTTGAAAATTTTATACTTAGAGTTACGAGAATATAGTATAATAGAAAAAAAATGCATGCCGGTGATTTGTAGACCAAAATTTGTCATATAAATTGTAAATTGGTGCCTTCGCATCAAGCCCTAGGTTTGTGGTTTTTAGTTGGACAGGGGTTCAGTTCCACAATCCCACTGTTCTTCATTGGCCCACTTTGAGATGAATTTTTTGCACTGCCCATAATTTTTTAGAGCAAACCTTTTATATAATTTGGTGCCTTCAGACCAAGCCTTAGGTTTCTAGCCTTTTGCTGTGGAGAGAGAGAATTAAATATAATTAGTAAACGTCCAAAGGGCCAAATGGTCTATGGGGCGGAGAAATCACATCTTAGGGAGGCTATGCCTTTGCAGAAAATAAAACAACTCTGCAAATAAAACAACTGTAAGTGCAAAATAAAACAATTGTAAGTGCAGACGTAAAAAGAGGTGAGCTGAAGTGGGAGAAAGAGGTTGACTGCCTAAGACGGTATATACTGTATAAGTCCTCGAGCCACTTATCTCTGAAACACCTCTTGGAAGGGGTTGGGTTCTCCAACCTGGGGATCTTTGTTGAAATGGTGACAACAAATCCTCACAGGATGTGGATCTAGATTCTATTATTCAGCTTTTGGTTGAGATAAGGCAACCTAAATTAGAACCTAAGTTAGAATGTATAATTAATGAATTAGTTTCATTGTAATTGTGGGAGAATTGTTTAAATATGTGTTTCTGAGAGACAAATATTAAGCCACGGACTTCAAGCCCTCTCCAGGCTGCTGGTTGTAATCTCCGGTTTGTTGAAAAAATAACAATATCGTTGCCATTGTCCCATGGATGTTTCCCTCATGAGGTGAAGGAGGGTTTTACCACGTAAACTATTGTCTCCTGTGTGATTGAATCTGTGTATGTTTTTCTTTGGTTTTTTGTTGCGGAATTAATCTGTGGCTTTAAAGATCCTAACAATCCTGCACTAACCTGTCCCATTTCTGCAACTCTCTTGAGGCCCTTTGCGCCATGTCTTCTAGGAGGATACTCTGAAAAAACGTTAACTAGATTACAACCTCCAGCGCTGGTCCTTTTCTGATGGTGCTATAGGCCTTACAATGGAACAAGAAGTATTCCTCAGACGACATCTATTGTCTTGAGGTATACTCCCAGGTTTCTTTCCCTCAGCAATCACCTTAAAATCATAGAAG
>ML817458.1:77347-89058 GCA_009831015.1 Picea engelmannii | reverse complement strand
TTTATGTAGTTCTATGATATTTATTCTCTACAATTCCATAGGTATGATCAAAATTGGATGTGCCAAGTGGAATTTACAGTAACTTCCCCACAACTTGCCGATTTTTGTCCTTTCCGGGAGATCTCACTTGTATAGCATGCCCCACACAAAATAATTGATATAAAATTCCGAAACTCACACCAGAAATACTACAGAATATCCATGATCCAATGAAACTAGTCCCACTCAATTTGGATACTCTAGGAAGAAGTTATGATCGTTTTACCTAGAACACATTCTTGAGACTAGTCAATAGGACTAGTCAGATACCCTATCTTACATAGGGTATCTACAAATTTAAGATGACCCAGAAGCTAAAATTTTTACCACAGATACTTTACTAATTTTTGTAAATATCCTTCAGATTTTAGGGTCTGAAATGTTACATAGATGTGTTTATAGAGAAAATTCCACAATGACTCAGTTCAGGATGATTCTAGAACCCTATCGTGTACAGGTTGTATCTCCAAAAGTATAAGGCCTTAGGAGATGAATTTTGAACCCAACATACCTTGATCCATCTAATAAATATTATCCATGTCGTTCCTTTTGAAAAATTGTAGAAAACAAGTTATAGCGAAAATACCAAGGTGTCTCATATGTAGCAGCAAAACCCCAAGACCTTGAGCTCTGATACCATATGTTAAGAACCAGATATCAATATAGCATAGAAAAACCTCAGAAAAAGTACTCAGCACCTTGAAAAAGAGATAATTTCAGATAATAAGCCTCTTCGAGGGGGAAACCTCCTTTTACCCCACTTAAATGTTCAAGTACAAGATGATTCAAAATGAAAATGTCTCCTTGGTATATATAAGAGACTATGAGGTATAATTACAACTAATGGCCTAAAGATGACATAAATAAAATAACATTACTAATATAATATGCCCCAATTAAGGGGTAATGAGCCAATATTAGGGCTTAACAGAAACACAGGCTATGAGATACAAATATGTTTCTCAATCAGAGCTACATAAAATAGCAATGTAGCCTAGGCTCATGCCTTATAATGATATGATTGGTTGGGCGGTGGAGAAAATAAAGTTGCAGTTGGGTCTTTCCGTCCAGAGAATTTCTAGGTAAGGTACAAATTATCCTCAGTTCCCAATTACATTTATAATGTCACTTTCCTAATGGACATCGAAAAAAAAGAATGCATGCAATATGGAAAGAACTTACCTAACTTGATCAAGGATTGGTTCTCATGTCCTAAGAAATTTAGAGCAGACACCCATGGAATATATGTTGTTGCATCATTAGAACTTCACATGACCTATGTAGCCATGATGTTATGTAGAATTTTCAGGAAGGAAAACTCTACTCATTTCTGATTACCATGGGTACCAATCATGCATACAATAGTAGAGGGGTATTCCTTTGATTGGGCCAAAATATTATCAGAAAATTTGTTTAGGGAAATCAAAGAATATCAGTCATTGAAAGCCAAAGGGAAAACTACCCCATTTTACATGTCGACATACATTATGGATTTTATTTGTTTTATCATTCCATTTTCTTTAATGGGATGGAGCTAGACTCTGACCAGCACCGAACCAATACATTTATATCACTTGAAGCTATGGGAGGATAAAGAAAAATATTTCTTCTACGAAATATGCAACTATGTGGTGGTGCTGATGCATATTGCTATATACAGTTGCCCGCCTCCCAGGATTTCAGACAAGATAGTGACCAACCTGGGAAAGATAGTAGATTGGTACATTGAGGAACATTTCTCTTACATTAGGGTTTTTTCATGTTTCATTCCTTTGCATGACTTACCAAAGTTTCTACCGGATCGATTGGTGTGTTGAGAAGCAGCACATCAAACTGTGCTAGGGGGAAATAGTAAAGAACTAAAGGCAACACAGAAAAAGGTATGACCCACCTTTCCTTTGCAGGTTGGTATGTTCTCACTGTTAGATTTCAACCACTCAAAGGTAGAGGCTGCGGACCTAGAAGACATTAAGCTTGTTAATATTTACTTCAAGAAACACGATCCATAGAATATCGTGGGAAATCACATGGCTCTTTACAATCTAAAGATATACAAGCATGAATATTCCCCACAGGATGAGATATTCCAAGAAACAATATCTTATTAGGAAGTGTTGAGCTGAGTTCAAACTCTGGCTCCAGACAAATTAGTTAAGTTCTATAAGTTTCAAAGACATCAAAGAAATAGTCTACCTAAAGTCTTACAAGGAGAAGCCTCAACATCTCCATCTACACAGGAAGTTGCAACCCAGAGTTTAGAAACAGGGTTCTCCAGTGGATAGGAAGCTCAAGGAAATTCAGAAAAAATTGAGGTCTTGACACACAAGGGGGATACTACATTGAAAAATCCACCAGGTGATCAAACGAAATCTCAAGATGAAGCTTTGATGAAAAAGGGGCAAGAAAAATCACCATCCACACCAGAAAAATCAACTACTAACACAGCTAGGCAACAACCATCCACCGAGATCGAAAACCCTATCAAATCAGTCACACCTTTACAATCCAGTCAGGGGAACCCAAATGCTGAGGTCATATTTATAGAAGACCTTTCTCCTATTTCGGTTGAAGAAATTCCCTCCTTCGACTTCTTCTTCAAAAAGAAAAGGAGGATTATAGTAAAAAGAGAAGTAGACCAAAAGTAGGGCACAACTGTTAAGAGGAACAGAGTGTTATATGATGGACATGCCTTAGAGGAGGCAAAATTCACCACAGAAATGGTAGGCTCATTGGGATCTTTTGCCATGACAAATCAATATTTGGTTAGGAATCTAGCAAAATAATTGAAACAGAAGGATTTGTTAGTGAGATAGTTGCAGAACCAAATAAATACTATGGAATAGAGTGTGAGAAATGAGATAAATAATGCTTTTGAGTAGATATGAGTATGTGAAAGATAGGAAATTCAACAACTCAAAATCATTCTTAATGAAATGAGTAAAAATTCACAGGAAAGTAGAGAACTGGCGATTCAACAGGGAGAGTTGGTTGAACAACTATAGGATAAAATAAACTTGACTGAGAACATGACAATGGATATGGTGGTTTTCCAAGCCAAGGCGTTGGAAGTGCACGAGAAGATAGAATTAGCCCAACAAAACCTTTTTACTAAAGTAGAAGATGTTAAAATATGTCATCGGGTGGAAAACCATTCTCTAAATAAAATTTGTATTAGGGAGAGAGAGGCCAATGTAGCTCAAGATACATTTCAGAAGAACATTTTATCAACAAAAAAATATGAAGTAAACAGGGTCACTCGATTATCTCTTTCAGAGAAAACAGGAGGAGACATAATATTGAAGACCTGGGAGGCAAATCTATCTAAAAGAAAAATATTAGCTAGGGAAGTAAAGACAGTTTGTGAAGAAGCATTGTCTTCACTCGGAAAATATTCATTGGACTTTGAAGGAGATAGTATATCTGAAGCTCTGGGGCAAATTGGTATAGAAAAAAATCAACTTAATTCCAAGACAAGCATGGAAGAAGCTCAGACGACAGTCCAACAATTGAAACAAATTGAACTTATCCATATTAATAAGTGGATAGTTTACAGCTACAACCTATATCTTCAGAAGTAAGGAAATTGCAGGATAAGTTGCCTTATATAGAAAAGAATCTATATACTTTCTAGGCGAAGGACACAACAAAACCTTCCAGGTTAGTGGTGCAGATCGTAGGCAAATGTGTTGAGTGTGTCGAACAAGGGAAAGAAAACACCTCTCTAAATAAATGAGACAACGTGTGCATAGCATTTATACAGTTCATGATTATAGGCCATTTGTTCCTGATCTGGGGGACAAGAAAAATAAATTTCTCTGCCAGCAGGCGAAGAGACAAAGAAGATGCAAATGAAACTCTTCAAATTTTACATATTGTAATATTTATTGTTTTTCAATTATGAGAATTCCAACCGCTTAGGGTTGAGATCATTTTTGTATAAATACATAGTTTAAAGACTTAACAAAGGTTGCTTCTTGTTGGATGTAATAAAGAAAACTCTCCTTTTGTGAGAATTAATACAAGTGCAGATAGAGATTCCAACCTTTGTGCAGTTTGAGTTATGTGTTCCTCTTGTATCTCATAATTCTAGATTTATTTATGTCATTCCTTGATAAGTGAGTGGTTGCAATTTAGTATTACTACTATTTTGGTCACATTTTATTGGTTGTTTGATAAGAAAACATTTTTTTCTCTGTATTTGCTATAAGAAAATACAAGACTTGTGAGCTACTTGGATAATTGTATCTCATATCCTTTCAAGGGTGCATTATTTATTTTCTTCTACTGTGAATAAGGTAAGATTCATCTTGCATTGATGCCTCATTTTGTTTAAGAAATTAGTAAGTTTTCCCCCACATCATTTGATTTTATAAAACGACTCAGATGATGAAATACGACCTCTGTCATGTTCTGTCATTAATTTCATTTGAGGATTAATTGTTATATAACTAACGGAAGAAAAAGCACCTTTAAAAACATTATTTTATATTCACGATGCCTAACATAATTCTTTGATCCTTAAGGATAATCTTAGGAACAACATAACTCATTAATTGATAAACATTGGGTTAAGTATGGATTGTGAGTATATGTTGATGTATGAAAGTTTAATTATACAAATTGTAAGTAGATATGTTATTTAACTTCCATTGTTTTATAATTAATGAAACAACAAGAAAACTTATAGCAATTATATCAATTGTGCTTTGTCATGGTGTATTAAACATGTAGGAAATAAAGTATGGAATGCATCCAATAAAGGATATTTTGAGAGAATGCATGAAGCATGGCTTCAAAATAATGTGTATTTCTATGAAAGACTTGGTGCTAAGGTATGATTTTTTACTTAAGAAATCATGTATATTATACTATATATAAATGTAGATATGTAGATATACTTATCAAATTTATTTCTATTATTGTAGATGGAAAATAAAGGGGTGGAACATAAAAAACAAGCTGACTAAGAAAACATTAGGTTAAATAACCAAAGTACAATATCACCTACAAATGATGAAGAAATCAGGCATGTACACAACTCAAGTGATCACAATAGTTCAACTAATGAATGACAATCAATACAATTGGATGTTACTACAAGTTGTATGGTTTGGAATATTTGTCTTTGAAAATCAGGGATTTTATTTAATGTACTCAACATATTGTGCCAATTGCACAAGGACATGTTTCCAATGTGTAAAAATTACATATTGGTTTCAATTTGATTATTGTGTACCTTTACATTGTCCCATTTTGTATGACAATGAGCCTCTTATTCATATATAATAAAATGGGTTTCTAATTTTATTGCATTGTTGAATGTTGTAAAATGTTGTGTTGTTGAATAATTAATATGTGGATGATTTACATTGTTTCAAATAACAAAGGTGTAATTTGTTGGATAAGACATTAATACAACCATTATATCAAAATTAAATAACCAAAATATAAACAATATTATTATAAAAAATATTTGATTTTGAAATGATTAATTGAAAATTTGCAAAAAGAACAATTAATTAAAATATATACATATCAATGCAGTGTATTCTTATGAACTCAGTAGATGGTGTGTGACATAATATAGAAAGAAGTATGTTTTGAGGACTCATATGCACTAGTGCACATTAATTATAATAATGCACCAATGCGAACTATTGAGAAAAAACATTTTTCTGTAAATGACATAACATACAATAATATTTATTGTTTCAAAATTGTACAGTGATCATGTTTAAAATATATATTGAGGCACTAAATATAATGTACACACTTGTGCTTTAGTATAATATATGCACCAATGCTTAGTAAAAATAATGTCGTTGACATCTCACCTCGAATATTCGAAATTTCACTACCCTTCAATGCACATGGTAAAAAAGACACCAATATGTACTAAATATACAAGAACTGGGGAACATGCTATGTTAAACCCACCCGTTCTCAGGATAAATTAAATGCATTGGTGCATACTATCAATTAAACACACAATGGCATATAAAATTTAAGAATCACTGGTGCTTCATACACAAACAAGGCGAAACTGATGCATAGAAATTATAAGAGCATCGATGCCCTACATAAAATGAAAAAGGTGAAAATAGTGCGTAATAATTACAAATGCACTAGTACATTTGTATTATATTAAAACACTAGGGTGGGTTTGTAATGAGAGCATCAATGCATTTTGACGATAAAAGCATCCAGATAAAAAAAACCTTTGTTACAACCTCTACTCGCCCAAATTCTTTCAGTTATATGGAACATCCATTAAAACCTTTTCTAAAACCTTTGGAACCAATAGAGGAGGTTGTGGCAGAGTTTTTTTTTGAAAATTTTACCAAATTTTGTAACACTAAAAACCTCTGCTAGAAGGCATTTCCCTTGTAATGATGGTATCAGAGATGGTTACCATGCTCTTTCTCCTTGCAAAAATTCTATATTGAATTTTTCCACATTAGACTGCACAAATTCTCTATTGAATTTTTGCATCAGGTCTTAGTCGATATGTCCATCCCACCCCCCTATTTTTTATCTGGATAATCACTTTGGTTTTCATTGGATCTAAGCAGACATTTCCTTTCCTCAACCTTTTTCCGCAAATCTGACCTCACCATTATCTCAGGAATACAAAAATAAGTCAATATCGACTACTGGTTCATCAAAACCGGCTTCCTCTTGCTCATATATAAATTATTTTTCCTATACTAGCCTAGGAAAATTATTTTTTTCAAAAACCTAAAGTTTTTGGGGCAAATTTTAGGTTTGGTAGTTTACCAAGCCTATTTTTTTTAGCGAACCTAGATATTTATTCTGAACTTGATAACTTTTGATTTTGGAGGGTGTTTTAGGTGAAGTTTATTTTGGAGGGTGCAATTTTTCATTGCCTAGCCAACCAACCTCTCCCTTACTTTTCCACGTCTTGTCCAGATGCATTTTGATGTACTTCCTCATTTTTTTAGAAAATTTCCAAGTGCATAATCATATTTTTCCCAAATTAGGTCGATTTCTCAATTGAAGGATGCATTTTCCTTCCAGATCCAATTTTTTTAGCTTTTGGAGGAGTTTAAGTTGTACAACCATGAATTTTTCCTTCATATCTGAGTTGTACGAATGTGTTTTGTAGTGATTTGTTGCATGAAAGGGTTTCATTTTCATTTTTCTCCTAGATTAGATCATGTTTTCATCCAATTTGTAGGTTTAGGAGCTGATTTCACAATTGGTGGTCGATTTTTCTCATTGATTGGTTTCTTATCTCAGTTGGGTGTAGTTATTTATCAATTTCAGAGGTCGATTTCTCCCTTTATGTAGTGATTTTTCATCTAAATGTTTGATCTGTCCATTGAAGGGTTGTTTTGTCTCTTTGGCGAGTTGATTGGACTAGTGGGGAGTGATTTCATTCATTGATCTGTGCGATGTGCATCTCTCTCACATCGTGGAGTCGTTCAAATGCTAAATTGCAATGTCTCTATGTAAATACCTAGTAGTTTAGGTAGCTTTGGCATTAATTCTGGTGGTTTCACAGGCTTAGAACCCAAATTATTCTGAAAAGGATCCTTTGTTGTAGTGTACGACCAATGATTTTTCCATATTCTTCGAGTTGGTATTGTATATCAAATGAGTGAACCCACTCAATAGGAATTTATGATATTTTTGGAGAAACAACTTTGCTTACCAAATCCAAGTCCATCTGCGCTTGTAGTTACACTATCCATGATTTACGTGAGACTTTGGCCATTGAAAAGGTTCCATGTGACCAATTTGCAACTTACTTGAAATCTTTCCATACCATCCACCATACGGTATTTATTTTTTGTTGGATTAAGTGTTCAGTTGTGCATAATAAGGAAAGGTTGTATTCGTAGCACATTACTGCCAGTAATTGGATGGCTTGGAACTCATGCAAACCCTTTCTTAAGGTTGCAAGGTATAAGGGTTACTCTGGGTTGGTTTCATGCCACACATMTCAATATTGCTAGCTTTTCCTTTTTGGTAAATGCAATGGATGAAGTGTCTCGACCTAMCTTATTTCCAAACATAGCAGACACAGTTCTAATTGATTTCTCTAGGAGAAGTTTTTTGCAATCCTCTTCATTCTTCCTCTTGTTGTGTTATCACCATTTCCTRTCAGTATAAATGCACTATTCAATTATGGAAACTGGATATCAAGGAGTGTTTCTCATGTTTATGAATTAYTGAATGTAACATCTCTTGTTAATGTTGTGGTATCTTTCATCTGTGAATTTTTACATTACAAAATCYAGTATTCCTATTATGGAAGAATGAAAAGTTTTTCTGGTAGTGCTCCACAACTGTGCTTTATTTGGATCTTGTATTTGATCATGARTAGATCATAAGAAGATCTTCCTTGAGCAATAGTGTGACCTTTTTTATAGATATGTGGGTGTTCATATCCATGGTAGTGGATGGTTTTTTTTTTCTTATTCAAGATCTAGTACTTGCAGATCAACTCTTTGGTTCACTTCTTGTTTGAAGGCATCATTGCACATGGATTTCTGATATACTTTTGCAACAACCTCCATACAATAAGATCCATAGAATAACCTCAATCCTTGGACCATTATGCACCCAGAGTAGTGGATCATTGTTTGTAGTAGTACATTGAGGTTTTACCACTATATTTGAGACAATTTCTTGATGATATGAATTTGGTGCTTTTCTTGGAACTATGTATTTGTTATGGGAGACAATTTTTCATTGAATATGGTATACCTACAACACTTGTTGAATTTATTATCATTGTGTGATCATGTTAAAGTTCCTAATTGAATCACTTTAGTTAGTCGTTGACACTTTTATCCTGTTGAATCACCTTTCACTTCATCTTTGAAAATCATCTTGTTGTGGTGATTCATTCCATTGCTCTTGTAGTTTCTTCACATGTTCCTAAGCAGTGTGTGTGAAGAGTTTGGAGACATACATTTCTACAAATTCCCTCTCCACATTGAGTTTCTTGACACCTCACCATTCAAATATTGATGTTGTCCTTGCTGGTCGTTGCATTGGTTCTTGATGGTAGCAATTTTCTTCTCCTTGCACCTTATTAAAGACTTGGTTGTTGGTCATTTTGCATTGGTTCTTGATGGTGGTAAGTGTCTTCTCCTTGCACCTTATTGAGGACTTAATTTCTAGCCATTTTTCATTGGTTCTTGATGGTAGCAAGTGTCTTCTCCTTAAACCTTATTGAGGACTTGGTTTCTAGTAATTGTGAATTGGTTTTTTATGGTAGCAAGTGTCTTCTCCTTGCATCTTATCGAGGACCTAGTTGTTGGCCATTTTGCATTGGTTCTTGACAATAGAAAGTGTCTTCTCCATGAACCTTATGGATGACCTATTTGTTGTCATTGCTAGTCATTGAATTTGTTCTTGATGGTAGCAAGTGTCTTCTCCTTGTACCTTATTTAGGACCTAGTTGTTGGTAATTTTGTATTGGTTCTTTATGGTAGAAAGTGTCTTTTCCTTGCACCTTATTGAGGACTTGGTTGTTGGCCATTTTGCATTATTTCTTGACAGTAGAAATTGTCTTCTCCTTCCACCTTGTTGAGGACATGGTTTCTAGTCATTTTGCATTGGTTCTTGATGGTAGCAAGGGTCTTCTCCTTGCACCTTATTGTGGACCTGGTGACTGGCCATTGTGCATAAGTTCTTGATGGCAGCAAGTGCATTCTCCTTACACCTTATTGAGGAAC
Source organism: Picea engelmannii (assembly GCA_009831015.1). NCBI lineage: Eukaryota > Viridiplantae > Streptophyta > Pinopsida > Pinales > Pinaceae > Picea > Picea engelmannii. The sequence continues at coordinate 79,309 of ML817458.1, read as the reverse complement.
TAGATGCTGACCATTTTTCATTGATTCCTGACATTAGCAAGTGTCTTCTCCTTGAACCTTATTTAGGATTTGGTTGCAACATATGGATGATTTTCTACATTTTCCCACTTAATAGCTTATCCCTGCAACAACAAAGTTTGAAGTTGTCTTTTCCACTTTCCAGGATATTTGAAGTTGTCATTAAGGGGGAATGTAATTTAATGCCATATTCATCTTTAAATTACATCCATCATGTAATTTTTGTTTGGTGGCCACATTTACCATTGTATATCCTATCATATGAGGCATTTGTACACATAATGAGGCATCAACCACATTTACAATTGTATATCCTATCATTCTGAGGAATTTGTGCACATAATGAGGAATAATTAGACTTGTGAGATCTAATATTGGCATGTAACACAACTCCAACTGTGATTATATCCCTCTAGTCACCATTAAGGGGGAATGTTAGAATGTGTTAATGATTTCCCGGTGGTCTTAGATTACATGGCTATGACATTTTGTAATATTATTCTTCAATAACTCTTTATATTGTAAAACGGATTTATCCCACATGCATTATGGGAGTTGTTCTTCTTTCATTCTCTCATATATAATAGAGGTGAAGGTGGCCCTTTAGATGTGTGTGTGTGTGTGTGTGTGTGGTTTATTGTATTGATCTTTATCCTATACCCTATGGGTCCTTAAACCATATCATCCATATGGGGATGCCCTCTCTTGTAAGATTGTATTTTTCCTAAGGAATATACATACCATCTTATGTGGATGTTTCCCCACATTTGGGTTTTACCATGTAAATATTGTCTTATTTGTCTCTTGTCTCTTGTCTCTTTGATTTACTGAATTTTGTTGATGCTTGGTATAGGATCTTAGACTGGTTTGATTTCATTATATGTTTATGCATATTTCTCGGATCTAACACTAAGAGAAGTGTTTTTAATGTTCAACCCACTTAGTGCCACAAATATAACCAATTATTCCAACCCATGATGTCTTAGGAATTTTCCAATGCCCCATTTCATTATGGAGCTCATGCAAGTTTTATTTTATTTTAGAAATGTTCAATTTTGTATTTACACTAGTCAAAATAGAGAGATACTTTTGATCTTTTAGGTTAGGGTTGATCACCTCCTTATAGTGTTAATTTTATTTTATCCTCTAACTCTTTGTTTCACCACTATTTCTCCTTAAATTTAGATCTAATAATATTTTTCATATTATCCTTATTCTATAGAGTAACATCTTCCTTCATTCCCCAATAATTTATCCAAGACTTGGCATCTTTTTTCCAACCCTGCATGAGTTGTTGGTGGTTTTGACTGGAGTTTGAAGAAATATTAGGAAGCCTCTTGTATTCCATGTTTTTTTATGCTTTTAGTGTACATTAGGTACCTATTCATAGCGGTGTTATCAAAGGGGGAATGACTCTTCTATGAGGAGGATATGATAAGGTGTATTTCCTTTATTTTTAAGGTGATAAAACATTTTTGGATTTTCTCTATCTTTCTCCATGATTATATAGAGATGTTTTAGTCTCAAATTTCACAACCATATAAGACAATAAGAGTAATTAGAGTATCAAAGAGGAGTTTGATATTATCCCATAGTCAAAGGTCCTCTAATTGATAATTGTTTTGAAGTCCATAAAAGGCTTTCCACCCTCCATTTATCATTTTCTTGATGTTATAGTTCTAGTTAAGATTGTGAAGAATATTGAATTTGAGTATTTGTATGAAGTCACTTCCTCCAAGATATTTTTACCATACATGAAATTAGTGTAAGTGATCTCTTTTGACTGAATTATCATATCCTTCATTTTTTCAATCTTAACAGTCATACCAATACTAGGGCATAAATCCTTGAGAATTTTTAGTTGCTTGTTAATCTCATAGGGAATCCTCACCATACGAAAAATATCATATGGAATAAAGAAGAAGGATGATGACTATACCAACT